>APFE030719695.1:94365-104925 GCA_000404065.3 Pinus taeda
AAAATAATATTAAGAAAATTTGACCTAGGTCCCAGTGTCAAAAATTAGCCGTTATTTTTTAGCTGTTGGAGTCTCTACTAAGATTATTTAACATGCTGGACTAGATCTGGTTCTTCAACTTATCCTGACGATGAACCACACTGGTCGGTTCGAAACACGTTGAAAAAGGTCTTTCTATATGTGATTTACGCCAAAACTCTTCTTATAACGATAATGAATCACAGAAGCCTCAATTCTACAATTATAAATTACTTAACAAAGGTGGTTTATTAAGTAATTTCTCACAGTGAAAGCAATTTTACTATGGTAAAATTGGCTTTACATGGTGTACTTCGATCCATATAGTAAATTTGGCTAGATGATCAAATTTTTGGTGATAATAGATTGCTCCTCAACGTACGAGTGTTAGGAGAAAAATGTATGACCAAAGTACGTTGTAAAGACATAATCACTAGACAATATAGGGGAGTCAAATATAGAGAGAGAGAGACCAATAAAGTTGAAGTAAAAGGGGATAGGGACAGAGGGGGAGAGACTAATGCAAGTATCCTTTTATGTTGTGGTACCAGACCTCAATGAGATAGGGGAGGCATACCCATACTTGCCAAGATAAATTAGTACAAAAATATTGGTGCATCCAGAAACATAAAACTAAGTAATGAAGTACATGTTGAATGGTACATGACATCCTGGCATAACAGAGCCAGAAAATAATACAATGTATCCCATATACATAATGCACCTGGAAAAACATGATCTAGGACTGAATACAATAATATCGTAGTACATGAGATATAATGGCCCTTCCCTCAAAAAATGGGAGGGAGGGAGGGTCGAACAACCAAAGAAGCCCTGCTGAACAGGGAAGGGCTCTACAAAACTAAATGGATCATCTAAAGGAGATGTGCATGATATGAAAACTATGATCGGTAGGAATCGAACCCATCAAATCTATGGAACTACATCTAAGCCTGTAGCATAATATGAAGGCATCTGGGCATGTGGGGGACTACCTAAAGGGCCACCCTCTCATGAGGTCTAAAAACATCTCAAACACACCCAGGAATCATTGGTACAATCTGCTACATCATTGAATCATCAAGTGTATTAATCACGAACATGAAACAACCAAGTCAAAGGGCAATGATGAGTCCCTCTATTCAATCTGAGGTACAGAACAAGATGGAACCAAGATACATCGCCCTCTAGGCTGTTCTTCTAGAATAAATGAGCTAATGTCGACAGAATATGGCCCATGATAGGTGAGGCGATGAGGATCCTCAACTTAGACACGAGGGAAAATAGTAAGGTGACTGATGGACTAACACCAGGGATAATGGAAAATGTGGGACTGATGGACAAACAAATGATTTCCCTTGTCAAAGCATAAAGTGCATGGTTGACCTGGCAACAACTGACCCAATTCTGGAGGGAATGCGAACAATATGACTGGAGGCCAAAATGGGAAACACAAGATGAACGATATGCAAATATGGATGGAATACTGTGACATGAGAGAATGGGATGTGAAACAAACTCTATGGATGTAAGGGTAACTCATCATGGATGCTCTAAATAGGGGTGACTCAATGACACTACCACATTGAATAGGCTTGGTGGGGACCATGAAAACATGAGTAAATGATGGTTACTCATGTCAACTATCAACACATGGTATGACAAGTATTAAGAGGAGATGGTCCTCAAAGTACATGTTATCACCCTAATTTTTTTTCAAAACTTTGGAAATTATGCCTTATTTCTAGTCATGGTCTTATAATAAGTTTTGAGTCATCGCATTCTTAAAGGGATAAGTGATAGGATTAGAGTCTTAGTAGTGTCATTCTCATTTCCAAACCCCTCTTCTAGTCATGGTGTTAAAGGGTCTCTAGGTCATTTCATGCTTAAAGGGTTAGGTCATAGGGTTAGAAGTCTTTAAGGTCATATTTCATTTCCAAGCAAAGTGTGACAACCTTATTCCATGTCTTAGAAGTCTCAACTTGTGTTTAGAAGTCATATCTCAAGTCATTTTGAAGAAATTTTGAAATTAGCTATGAATCCACATTTTTGTAGTGCAAACAGTGTAAAAAGCCTGTTTTGCACTAGGAAATCACTGAAGCAACCTTTTTTCGCAGAAAAAACTATTTTACATAGTCGAAATCTAGGAGGTTGTTTGAGCCACTGAAAGCATATTTTGGAAAACTTAAAGAGGTTTTTATTCCTAACATACTGAACTGAAAAAACCTCTTTTAGTTTCTTCAAATTCATTATGATATGGGAGAAGTTGATGACTCAACGTGCGCTACGAAACTGCTGTAGGAGCAATTTTCCACAAATCAGAATTTGCCACTTTACACCTGATATTCAAAAATAGTTTCTGGGCAGTAGGAAAGGTATTGCAAAAAACCAAGAGAGGTTTTTGTTCAGCATTGAGTGTTATACAAAAGGCTCCTTATGTTTTGCAAAATAAGTTTTTTATGAGGAGATAAGAGCTCTATCCCAACACCTATGTTTCAGCTAGAACAAAGCAAGGGATAGTCTCCTAGTTTTCAGGACAGATGAAGGAGAAGTTATTAAAGGCCAACTAGAGGGTTATGGGCATCACCAAGGTCGAAGTTAAGGAGGAGAAACTATAAAGAATTTAATTTAATTCCTAGATTAGGTTGTTGTTATCATAATAAGGAGTTGTACTCCTAATTTTATTAGGACTCTAAGACAGTCAGTTAGCTATCATTTGTATTTAATAGTTTGTTTTATGGTTAGAATAGGTGTCAATCATAGAAATTTGAATTATCTTGATGAAGGATCATGGAATCCTTATTATAAAAGCTATATATGAAGAAAGAGATAAAATTAGAGAGGGTTGGAAAATGCTATAGAAAAAATACTACTTTTGTAAATGTTGTGCAAGGACTGTTATATACAAAGGCAGTTGGACTTTTCTGAAGCTAAGATTCTTAGTGTACTTCAATGAGCTTTATCTTTTATCTTTGATATGTTTTACTTCCATAGTTTTAATGCTTATTACTCAGAATTCATGGAGGAACATGCTCTGACTTCGTTTAAGTGTTAAACTATAGTGAATTGATTTCTTGGGTCCTATCTTTGGATTTTTTTCTTCAATGTTTTAATACTTATTGTTACCGGGAATAGTGTACACTTGGAGCTGCTATTCCCACTAAGACTAGTAGCTATCTTAGAAACAAACAAGTAAAGACTACTTTCATTTTCGTTTATGAAAATAAATAAGAGTGGAACAAAGGACACCAACCTTAGTCTTGTGCTTGGTTCCTTACTTGATTCCTCTCCTTCCTGATAGATCTTTGCCGCTTCTTCTTCGTCTGCCCAGCTTCAAAGAGCACTGTGAATCAGACTACACTTCGAAGACAAGTATATTTCATAAAAAACACGACCAGATAAGTATTAACATCAAGTATATAATCAAACATACAAGAATATGGAGGAAAACTTGAATAACTTTATTAATATCAAGAATAGCAAGAGGATTACAACCAATAGTTTTGACCCAGCTTCATCCTCTAGCAAGAAATCCCTTCTTCACCTCAAGTAAAGCTTAGATCACCAAACACTATGAAGTTTCACCAGAAAACCAACAACACTTCACTACAATATACAAGATTCCAGCCTCCAACCCCTGAACTCTGGGATGAGAGATCCATATATAGATTTTTGCAAAGGTGTGAGTCAGCTCCAGGTTTTTGATTAGTGTCATCTCTCTGATAATTCTTGGTTCCACTTGGAGATTTCATTGATATCTTACTCATCCTTGAGCGAATTCTGAGAGGCAAGTGTCATATGAGAAGTTTCTAGAAGATTCCTTGATCATCCACTTAGCAAACTGTCTCCGCCACTTGTCTATTATCATCCATCGCACCCTGTAGAAGGAATTTTTAGTATGCATCACACCTCCCGTGTGTATTAGGTGAGATGCATTGCACCCTCTGCATTGGGCATTTAATATGGTCTAGTTTTGACCATTTCTGAGCAGTCTTCTGTGGAGAACTTCTGGGAGATGATGTAATCAACTGACCTTGTTCCTTTAGGTAGCGAAGCAACACTTTTAGGGACTTAGGAGCCCTCAGTTTATGGACATTTATGATTGGGGTTGCAGTGCCCAAAAATTCCTATAACAGTTGCCCCCTAAAGCATGAGGTCGTTAATCTTTTGATGTCGGGTGAAATGCTTTACCATGAGGATCCGAAGCTTTTCCGAGTTGGGAGGTGACCTGTAATAAGATACAATACAATACATTATCTTCATAATATTTTTCATGATCTTACTGAGGTGGGAATTCCCATGCTCAACTTCATAAATTCACTTTCATGTACATAGGACAGAAACCGTCTGTGTAGCAGACTGATGATTCAGATGGAGTCATCATCCTTTGATTTGGATGATCATCTGTTCGGCAATAATGTACATTTGATGCTTTATATTCCTGAATATATTGCAGTCCAGATGGATGAAACTAGATCCGGGGTCTTCAAAACGCGTTCAATCTTCACTCGGAGTACAAGTCGATCCATGTGAAAAAAATGTTCTAGAGTCGAACATGGAAAGACATCGCGTGATTACCAGCCAATGATGTAAGTTGTTAACAAGCGCGAGAGGAATCAACAATAATGACAATGACCCTCAAGGTACTACAATATAATTCATGTGGTGTGAAAAAGGACTTGGTGTTGAACACCATGCAAAATATCTCGGTCGAAGGCCATTAATGTAAACCTGTCGCCGAAAGTGAGAAACTTGCCATTGAGGCATGCAAGCTTCAAAGTATTGAAAGGGTTGTTCCTAGGTCGACTCTTGGATAATGGTCTTGATGTTGACAAGAAGTGACCCGTCGTAGGAGGGCCTCTAATGAATCCCACATCTACGACACGGAACGAAGCAAATGATTTTACAGGGTTCAGGGTGGCGGCCATGAAAGAATGGAGCGTGAATGTATTGTAGCGGGTGAGACACAGGTGAATTCTCTGAGTGACTTCTCTTGAACATATCAGCGACACTGACGATGGATTGGTAGCGTTAACCCTAAAGACGGATGGTGCGACGGACCAATGGTGATATGACCAGTGAATGGAACAACCCAACCCGACTCGGATGCGGAGAGAAAGTGTCATGTTCAAGAGTGTGGAGCACTTGGAAGGTATGCTTTTGACAAGCAATCTAGTGGTTTTTCAATAATAATTCTAACCTTTTCTGCATTATGAGTTTAAAGAAGATAAAGGGTTTTGATAAAATGTGCGAAAATAGACAAAGGAAGCTCAAGTGCTAATAATTGACGTTTTCTATGCAGGAAGACGTGGAAACAAGGGATTGTCCATCAAAAGCAAGAAGAAAAGGGAAAATAATTGTTGTCCCTCCAGCAGGGAGCCGGATGCGGACAAGATCAAGCAAAATTAGAGCCGAATAGCCCAGGGAAAGAATGCAGGATACTGAGTCGGAGAACGCAAGAAGGAAAAGAGAAGAATTGAACGATTAGCGAATCCCTTAGGATCTTTGATCCCGAGGGATTGCTGCTTTAACTTATCTTTTGATTATCTAGATACCTCCGTCATTTCTATTATATAAAGGCACCACGCCATTGAGCAAGGGGACGACTGTTTTTATGATTCTAAGTTTCAGAACAAATTGTGATCATTGAGTCTCGCTGAGACCTGACTTTGTTATACTTTTGTTGATGTGATTAATATAGAAGACATGGTGTTCATTTCATCTCTGCATCTGGAGTAACTTAAGGTAGTGTACCATTGGGAGCTAAGGGCCCGACTCCGAAGGACACTTTCTTTTGTATTATTATACGGTGATTTGTGTGTGGTTTGTTTATTTCTGTTATTTAAGTAATCTGATACATCTTTTATGTGATATACTATGCTCCATTATAATTGATATTTGAATGATTTCTTTATCTCATGTCTCTGCACTATACAATTGGATCTATTCGAATTGCATCTTTTGGCTATCTCTGTAGCAGAATGTTGGTATGAATGTTATTGTTATTCGATCCATGTGAAATAGTATTTGTGAGACTTGAAAGCAATATTACTTCGTTTAGAAACGTAGTCATATCATTCATTATTCTCAGATTGCTATAGTAGTATAGAACATGTACATACGGATGAGGATTGTTGTTCCATAATTCATCGAGGATTTCTGTTCCATTTTATTACTGTTGTTCCATTTGATTACTGCTGTTCCATTTGATTACTGCTGTTCCATTTGATTACTGCTATTCCATTTATTGCTGTTCCATTTCCAGACTGTTGTTCCATTTTACTTTCCACCATTTTACTTACCTGCCTTTGTTGTTTTTGGTGTGACAGAAGGCCTAAGGCTATAGTGAGCCTCAACAAGACGTTGCTTAGCTCCCAGACCTATAAGTCCATGCTCTAATTTCCTTTCTTCATCAGTTTCTAAAGGGATGGGTTATTGCTTCTGTACCCTTGACTGATCAACTGCCTTGTGTGATTCTATCTTTTGGGTTAGTTTAGTTACAGCTTAGCATCTGTTTCCTTTCAAATCATTAGAACACTATACTACTGAGAATTACTCAGACAAATAGCCTCTGATTGAGCTACTCCTTGCAATAACAAAACATTCTCGGATTGACTTATTAATGTGGGATAATTAGAGGTGTGAGAGACCCTAGTTATAGCTCTACATTTTGGAACCGTTGCCGGGGAGGAGTAATAGCCATTTGTCCTTTACAGAGTAGTGCACAAATCTGCTAGGGGGGAGTTGGATTTTAAAAACAGAAGGTAAGAACCTGCGTACGGAGCATGTAAAAGCCCTGCTACACCGTTCGCTCTCTTAGCAAAATTGTTGGTTGATAGGATTTAGTAGTTTTTAGAGTGCATGACTAAGCAGAAAAAGCTAGAAAAGAATATCAAACCCCCAGCCAAACCTTAAAAAGCCAAAGGACTGGTGACCCTTGGCCGAACAACCTTTATAGATGAAATCTACAAGAAAACTGAATCTCAGCCGTCAGTAGGCCTCAGAAAGATTAATTTTAAGCAGCCTACTAGTTCCCTTCAGGCTATAGCATCATCATCTGGAGCCTTTGCTGAGGTACATAGCCAGACCGATGAACAAAAATTGAAAATTCTGCGTCAGAACGGCTGCAGGAAGGGAACTTAATCAACCTTTGTGAAGGAGAAGTGGAAACAGGGGTAATAGAGGAACCAAGGTCTCCTTCTAGGATAATCTAGCTGTTAAACAGCCCAGATAAGGGGAGCGCAGCCAGAGTTAATATTGAAGGCATCCCATTCCTTCAGATAGAAATCCCAGATAAGGGAAGTGTCATTAAAACAACCCCTGCCAAGGCCGTCCCTTCTCAACCTAGGAACACCCTCCTAGAAATTCCAGAAGGTTATTGGCACATATTCGATCCCATGGCGCAGAATCAGCCAAATACCCAAACTTCTACATTGCAATATCCTATAGTAGATTCTGCTGCAAATGCACCCATGAAGGTGATTCCTCTTCAACACATCCCAACGTTTCATGGACTCATATCAGAAGACCCTGATGCATTCTCATTCAAATTTGATGTGTTATGTAGAGGGTACAATTACACCACTGACCCCCAGAAATTAAAGTTGTTCCCCTCCACTTTGAAGGGAGCAGCTCTGAGATGGTTTATGGATTTAGGTGGTGGAGTCATAAACAATTAGGAGCAAATGAAAGAATCCTTTCTCAAGAAATATCAGGATTACTATAGGTCAAGAGAACTGAAGGATGAAATTTTCCAAATGACGGCCATACCAAATGAAACTCTAGAGGAATATGTAGAATGCTTCCAGTATAATTTGCAGAGATCCCCCTATGCATCATTACCTCTGCCTGATAATGTGTTGAAAACTGCATTAATTAGAGGTATGAAAGAACAGTGGATTGAAACATTGAATATCATGGGAAAAGGGGATATTTACCAAGAGAATTTTGCTGATATCATTAATTTATGCATCAGGAGTTCAAGAGGTAGCATAAGGATAAAACCAACAGAATACGACCGGTTTGTTAGAGATAACAAAATATCAACAGAAGGAGTAACACGTGTAGAACTTGGGAATTTATTAGAAAATTTTAAAACTAATATTCTAGGGACATTAACTACACAGCTTGATATTGTGCAGGCTAGGCAAAAGCAGATGGAGGTGGAATAGAATCTGGCAATTTTCTGCCCCCGATGCAGAAGAAAACATAGCCACAAGGAATGTCCACTAGATTCAGTTCAAACATGTGCCATCTGTACGAAAGATCATCTCACCAAAAGCTGCCCCTCACTTCCTGGACTGAAGGCAGTATACAAAGAAGCAGAAGAAGAACCAGAGCCAGCATACTTTGTTAACCAGTGTTGCCAATGGCAACCTAGGCAATCAGGTATGTTTTCGGACCCAACTTCTTCTTTTCAGACTCCACAGTATAATGCCCAGCAATATGGTATGTGGCAAAAGCAATCTACACCCCCATTTCCAAACTGGTCATCACAGCTGTTTCCTTCTTCAAACCCATGGATGAATCAGACAGGCCAATTCGGCTGGCCAAATTTTCCTTATACCCCACCGTTTTGGCAGAATAATTCATATACTCCACAATGGATTCCCCCTACTTCACAAGGTTCACCCTGGCAGACAAATTGGCCAAGATCGATATATCAGTCAACAGGAACTATTCCACTCCCTCAACCAACTCTGCCAGCCTTACAACAAAACCCCCAGTCTAATCTGAGACCGCAACTCCCAGCCCAACCCAATCCCAATCCTAATAATAGACCAGTCCAATCCCTCCAAATCATAGAAACATCAGAAATCGGACCTGACCTAAGGGAGTGCAATGACCTTCAGTTACGATCTGGACGTATAATAAAAACAGAGGGAGACAAAACAGTTCACATTGAAGATCATTTACCAATAGAACAACCACTACAACAAAAGGATGAAAATAAAGAGCAGACCCATCAACAAGCAAGTACATCCTCTCCTCCTTTCCTGAAACGATTAGTCATTCCACGACCAGTACAATCTCCAGACTTTCACATTCTGGGAGAGTTACAAAATCTGTACATAAAAATTCCATTCCTCCAAGCCATACAAGATATTCCTATATACGCAAAAACTATAAAAGAACTGTGCATAAAAAAATCAAGGAGGAATACAACTACTAACCCTAGAGTCCAAGTAGTTGGTACTTTATCCTACCTGTTATCAGGAAAAGAGACACCTATCAAATACGAAGATCCTGGAAACCCAATTGTAACTGTCCAAATCTATGGTCAAACCCTGACTAACGCTTTAGTCGACCTGGGAGCTGCAATCAATATTTTGACAACTTCCACCTGACAAAAGCTTGGCATCACATCAGTAGAACCTACTTCTACTTTGCTAGAATTGGCAGATCGATCTGTAGTTCGACCAGAAGGTACTCTATACGATGTCATGGTTTCTGTAGACTCCTGGGAATATCCAACTGACTTCCTGATAATTAATCCAAAAACCTGACTAGATGGACATCCGCTAATACTAGGAAGACCTTGGCTTGCTACTGTCGATGCCTACATTGGTTGCCGGCAGGGAAACATGACCATAACTAAAGGACCAGACGTTAAAAATCTAGTTCTATATCCTCTAGCACAGCCAAGCCTGCTGATGATCAAAACTAATCACTATCCTGTGTCATATCTTACTAACAATATCAGATCTCCATTGACTGTACAGAAGGCTTTAGATTTTAAAGATCAAACAGAAGATGACGCCATCAACAACTTCATTAGTCAAACTGAATCTAGACCGCACACACAGTGTTTTATGATAGAAGCAACGTTTGATAGCGAACTAGAAGAAGACCCTTTAAAACATCTACATGACCAAACAATACCAGTGACTATTGTTTCCAATAGCAAAGTAGTGGAAATTGAACCTGGTAAGACTCTAAATATTAACGCCAACCTTACACCAGATCAAGAAATAAAGCTTGTTAATCTGTTACAAAAATAGAAGGGAGCACTTGCGTGGGATTACCCTGACATGAAGGGGATTGATCCTCAATTATGCACCCACCACATCTATATAGAGAAGGATGCAAGACCTGTTCGTCAGCCACAAAGAAGACTCAACCCCCATCTAAAAGAGATAGTAAAAGCCGAACTTCAGAAACTTTTAGATGTTAATTTTATCTACCCCATCTCTGACAGTAAATGGGTCTCTCCCCTAGTGGTGGTACCCAAGAAAAATGGAAAATGGAGGATTTTCGTCGATTACAGGGAGTTAAATAAGGCCACACAGAAGGATCACTTTCCCCTCCCATTTATAGATCAAGTATTGGACACTTTGGCAGGAAAGAAATTTTTTTCTTTTCTGGACGGCTTCAGCAAATATAACCAAATCCAAATTTCCCCTGAAGACCAGGATAAAACTACCTTTACTTGCCCTTGGGGAACGTTTGCCTATCGAGTACTACCCTTCGGCCTATGTAATGCCCCTGCTACATTCCAAAGGGTTGTTCTTAGCATCTTTGCAGATCTAATAAATGACGGAC
>APFE030719699.1:0-11584 GCA_000404065.3 Pinus taeda
AAAAATATTTTAAAAATAAAAAAAAAGTTATAAATTAAATGTATACTCACTGATTAAGAATTTTGGATTAAAAAATATTGAAAAATTCAAAAGGAAAATACCATGAGTTAAATGTATAGTAATTAATTGAGATCTTGTGTTTGAAAAATGAACTAAACATTCTTTTATAAAAAGCATATTGAAAAAGTAATCATCACTTATTGGAAAACAAATCAATTGATATGATGTTTATAATATTCCCACAACCATTCGAATTTAGATATCAACATTCTATGAATTCATTCTAGCAGCCTATCCTTCTCACTCCGTATTGGCAGGTGGATGACTATATATTAATTTTGTAATGCCTTCTTAGTACATAGCCTTGTCAGATTTCCTTTCTATTAAACAGTCATGGTCAAACAAATGCCAGCCAATGCAATGTGGACATTTATCTTCCCTTTACCTGTCATGTTTTTATGTGCCCCCTAGCTAGACATATGATTGAAATTTGGGAGCAACTTTACCTATAAGGAATCGAATGGTTGATTAGATGGTGGACATTACATTGACAGTTGTTTGTATTAATTACCCTTTAACCCTTTTCACAATTGTGTTGATTGAAAAAACATATATCCTTGATGTACATGGATCTTTTATGCTTGTTGTGTAACATCTTTGGCAGTTATTTTCACTATATTTCACTATTTTATTTGCTAGTATATTGTAATATTAGATGAAATTGATAATAGATGAATCATGCATAGTAGTGAATATAATATATATTTTATTTATCAAACCCCCCCCTCAAAATCAATATTTTTTTTACAAATCTATTTATTTATAATATATATTACATTTAAAAATAATTAATATTCATTTAATGATTATTATTTATTCATTTAACAATGGTTGTTTAGCTGGGTGTGATAGCGTTAATACGCAAGATCTCATTAGAATTTCGTAATTAAGTTTGTTTGGGGTAGCTCAAGTGGTGATGGTTATGGAATCAAGTCTCACCAAATCAGAGATCTTGGGTTCAAATCTTGTGCTACCCTCCCCGTAGCGGAGGTGAATAATAGACATGTAAACTCGAAAACCAGAGAGGCCTACCAAACTTACAAAAAACACAATTGCTATTTAAACATACAAATTTTGTCTTTTTTTTAACTTCATATATTACAAAACTTGAAACTTAAAGATGGTATCTTCCAAATTACCATTAAATTAATATTAAAGTAGTTCAATTTTGAATTCTTCATATATTTATAATTTAGGTAGCAATTTGGGTGATAATTTGGATGGGGAATTAGTAATTTTTATTTATAATTAAAAAACTAAAAAAATGTATTTAAAAATGTTCACAAGAAATATTATTAATATGTTCATAATACACATTTTAAGTCTTTAAAATCTTATATAACTGTAATCATAGAAACATCTAAACATGTTCGTGTTTAATATTATAGAAACATTGAGAGTTAATTTGAGATTTAAGATTTTTTTTGCATTGCTAATAAGATCATTGTAATAATCAAAATTGGTGTTAAAAAGATGGTTAGCATGTCATCCTAACTTTGGATGTTATTATGCTCTTATTGGCATCCAAATATTTATAATGTATGTGGGGGGATGGGAAGCTCAAGGGTGAAGGGGGGAAGCTCAAGGGGTTAGCTCAATCAATTGTCATCAATGTTGTTGGGAATTTGATGAGTTTGTGTCAGCCGATGTTGAAATAAAATCCCCTTGAAATAGGTGCATTAATATATTCTAACAGTTTACTAGGGATGTCATCCATAAATATGGGGAAGCATCCTTTAGTTTTCTCGAAGAGGTTTTCATTGAGAAAAAACACACAGACACATAAACACATTTACAATTAATTCTCTATAATTTTGTTAAGAATTCATACTATATTAATTATAATTTTGTTACCATCCATTTTTTACATTTTCCTCATATTGAAATGTCCCTATTAAACTACGACTTACCTTTCCTTTCATTAATGAAAATAATAACTAAACAATTGAAACTAGTGACTTTACATTTCAAATATTTTGTTGATTATAAATGTGGCTATACACTTACAACCTACATAGTATCCCTCTACAAAACTAGTATTGTTGTAACATGCCTCTTTCTAATTTAACCCATTGCCAATTTCACCTAAGGTTTATCCATCCAAAAAAACATTCCATCCTCTTCTTTCTCATCGGTCTTTTATTTACCACTAACTTTTCTCCTATTATGTCATGATTGTGAGTTCATGATATGAAACTTTTTATCCTTACTTGTATTCCTTGTTTCCTTATTATTTTTGGTATAACCATCGTGTTTCAAACCCTCAACCTTGAATACCATTTGCTAATATTTCATCCATTCAATTAGGTACATATGACCACATTCAACCAAAAGCCTAAAGATCACTAAAAGATGAAGTCATGAGAAAACCACTATTTGGTCTTTGAACGCACATGGTGTTTATTTCTTAACCATAATATCTTTTTGGGGTTTCAATTATATATACATATGTTATCTTCTATGTAAAAAAATTATGTGATAAGGGGTTATTCACTTTGATTAGCCACTAAGCTTTATTGTATTGCTTTGTACGTGGAAGCATTTAGTTGTCTTTACACACAACACCATAAAAGCGGGTTTAGAAGTGCAAGGAACGCAAAGTAAAAATGGGCATAAAGTAATGAATGCACATGAAGTAAAAGTTTTACTTGTATTGGTTGAGAAGAAGAATTAGATCCAAAAATTCTAATTGGTTTTAACATGGTAATGAAGTCAACCGACGAAATGTTGAGCTTACATCATAATCAATGGGTAGTTGATGAAACCCTAATGCTTATATATATAATTAATGGGTAGTTGATGAAAAACTCTAATGCTATAATATATAATATATAAAATTTAATGAGAGTGATGAATCCCTTATGCTTATATATATATTTTGTGACCATTTTAATTTTTTATAATTTAATTAATATAGTTTTTTTAAAATAGAAAAGATATAAGGGTAAACATACATTAACATAAAGATTTTATCTTCGAAACCAAAAACTGAGAAAATCTTAATGAATGCCCATGAAGTAAAAGTTTTACTGGGATTGGTTGAGAAGAAGAATCAGATGAAAAAATTCTAATTGGTTTTAACATGGTAGTGAATTCAACCCACGAAATGTTGAGCTTACATCATAATCAATGGGTAGTTGATGAAACCCTAATGCTTATATATATATAATGGGTAGTTGATGAATCCCTTATGCTTATATATATATTTTGTGACCATTTTAATTTTTTATAATTTAATTAATATAGTTTTTTTAATTGAAAAGATATAAGGGTAAAAATACATTAACAAAAAGATTTTATCTTCAAAATTAAAAACTGAGAAAATTAACAAGATTTTTCAATATATATTTATTGTATATTATTACAATAGTATATATATGTCTGGGTATCCATGAACCTCCAATCCATTTACCTTAGATTAAAATACAAGCATAGTTCCTTAACCAAAATTACACCATAAAATCAGCTTTAGCAAAAACCGTTGTATTGGGAAAAAAGATCATACGCCACAAAATCACCTTTAGCAAAAATAGTTTGTTGAAAACCTCCAAAAATGGATACAAGAAAGGACCTAATTTTTTTCAAGGGAATTACCCTCAGATCCCCATGGAGGGGGGATTATCACCCCCTTGCAAACCTTCTAAAAAAGGGAGGATGCCATCCCCTCTATAACCTCTCCATTGTGCCCAACACAACATACAATGCGTGGGCCCAACCATGCAAAGAACATAACACATACCCAAGAAATCTCCTGCTTATGGTTTGCTTTGCACATAGAGCATCACAGGAGTACATGATCAATAATATAGGGCAATAATGCCCATTGTTTCCCTACACCAAGAGAACTTCTCAGTGCTCACAGAGTTCACTAATGAATCTACAACATTCTTCAAAGTGTCCAATTTTTCTAGCAACAAATTCTTCTCTCCAATCATACCTCTCATGAAGTGATGCTGAACATCAATATGTTTTGTCTTCGAATGACAAGTTGGGTTATTTTCTAGGAATATTTCACTTTTATCATCACATTATTGTTGGAAATAATACTGAGAGGGGGGGTGAATCAGTATTAGCAAGTCAATAATTTTTCATTTCCATAATCAGATTCATATATGCTACTTCAGTTAATGGAACTCGCATGTATACGCAACTGTGTTTAAGGAAACTAGCGTATATCCTGCAAACTTATGATTCAGTTAATTCATCATATGTTGATCTTTAATCAATACATCAGAACCATATAAACAGTAACCAGGTGTAGTAAAAACAAAACAGACAGTCACATATGAACACAAGATATAAGGTGGAAACCCAATGTGGGTGAAAACCACCTACTGCAATCGTCTCTATCTTCTTTTTAAATTAGAAACTTCTTTTTACAATTTTTGTACTGGTGTAGTCTTATACCAGTACGCAGGCTTTACCTACAAAGGCTACAACCTTCTCTTTTCTTCCAGGGACCATGTTTCATAAATTTTCAGACTGGATCCATCAATAGCATCATTCAATCATCAAATCAACCAATCTCCTTTGCACCAACCACAACTGAATCCTTCAATCTAATCTTTCAGAATGTTGTAACCAAAATATAGTAACCAGAACCCAGAACACTGCAATAGCAAACAGAAGTAACTAAAACATATTTTATGAGGTATACGCTACTTCAATGTGTTGAACCTACATGCATACACACTTTTCTCAAGATGAACCTGCGTACAGATCTGCAAATCAATTTTAAGATGTATATGTTGTTTTAATATGCAGAACCAACATGTATACGCACCTTTTCTAAAGTGAACCTGTGTACAGATATGTAAATGATGATTTAAACTTTACAACAATTCCAGACTTCAGTTATACCCAGATCATCATATTTACAGACTACAACATGCACTAGTTATTTAGATAAATGATCAAATCACATAAAGATACTTCACTTCAAGCCTTAAGATCTTGACCCATCATTAGATCTTATCCTTTATCAAGCACTAAGGTTCATCCTTGGTTCAGATCCAGTTATGCACCATAACCCAATAACCTGTATACTAGATCTTGCTCTTCATTAGATATTCAATTCTTGAGTGCATTTGCCTAATGATCTTCTCCTCCTTTTATAGTCTTAGGCCTTACTCAATACCATGGACCAAAAACCACTTAGGACCAATACCTTGGACCAAATACCTGGGGTCAACACTTCGAACCAGATACCTTGGACCAATACCATGGATCAAAAGACCATGGACCAAATACCACGGACCAAAACTTAGTTTTCCAACATGTATGTGCATTTCCTTTTGTGAAAGTGCGTGTGTACATTATACGCTTCTTTTGGTCTTCTAACCTACGTGTACATGCTACTTGGTCAGTGGGGAACCTACGTATACCTCTCTTTTCTTCATTCTGTGAGTCTGAACTGTGATCTGTCATCTGTGTGAGTTTCCGTCAAGGACAACACCTGTGTCATAATGCCAACAATCTCCCCCTTTGGACTTGATGGCAACCCTAAGTCACTCTCCCCCTTTGTCATCAAGGGCAAAGGGTTATTCTCCCCCTGAGTAAATGCTAAATTTTTTGATACGCTGAAGTGTGATGATTGAGCTTCATGATTAAGTCCATGCTCCCCCTCAATATAAGCAAGGTCTACAAAATGATGTTCTAAAAGAAGAACATGACTCTGTACATACATCATGAATGACCTTCCTATCACCAATGGCTCATACATACATCCATATCCCAACCAAGCAGGGATATACCAAGCTTGACTCATCCACCCAACCAAGTGGGGATATACCAATTGTTCATACATGTCAAAACAAGAACATTACATCATCTATCCCATGCATAGTGGGGTAGCAAAATAGGGTTTCATGACCTTTACATTAAGATATATACATGACATACATAAGAAAGACCAAATATCTGAGAAAAGACCATGACAGTAATGAACAAATATCATCAACACCATCTGTCAATCAACATCCAGATCAGCAACCATGATCTCCCCCTGAACCTGTTCCACCTAACTCAAAAACAACTGTGTGAATTTGTCCCAAGATATTCTAAGATAATGCCAACAATGCATTATTAGAAGTATATTCTCCCCCTGAACCTGTGCCAAATGATCATTATCAGATCTGATAATTTCATATAGTAGAAGAGTTATCAAGGCATTATCATCAATCAGATATACGTCAAGTTATCAATAACTTATGACAGCCAACATACTTCCACATGTCATCCATAGACTGTAACCATCATCAAGCAGAGTAGATAATTCACTTAACCATATCAAACCCCTTTCATCCTAAGTCTGGCCCACTGCTTTTCCTCAAACCAACATATACGCGACTGTATCCACAGAAACCAGCGTATGTATGCGACTATGCTTCATGAAACTCACGTATAACCACCTTTCTCTGAAACAGATAAGTTTTAACATCAAGATGATTCATCAACTACTCCCAGCTTCTGTCTGAGATTTTCAAATGTCTCTCTGTGCAACGGTTTGGTGAATATATCAGCAACCTGTTCTTTGGAGGGAAAATACTCCAATTTGACCTTTTGTTCAAGCACTTGTTCACATTGAAAATGATATTTGATGGGTATGTGCTTGGTCTTGGAATGCATGACTGGGTTCTTTGAAATACTGATGGCACTTGTATTATCACATAGAATGGGGATGGGTGGAGTACATGGATCTGAATGTCTTGCAATGTTTGCATCATCCAAAGGAGTTGTGTGCAGCAAGATGCAGCAACCACATATTCTTCTTCAACTGTAGATAATGCAATTGAACTTTATTTCTTGCTGAACCAAGACACTAATCTGGAACCCATATAGAATGCACCACCACTAGTGCTTTTTTTGTCATCAACGCTTCCTACGCAATCTGCATCTTTATATGCATGAAGTGTAAGATCTGTATCTCTAGGATACCATAAACCAAAATTCTGTGTCCCTTGAAGATATTTGAAATTCTTTTAACTGCCTGAAGGTCTGATTCCTTTGGATTTGCTTTGAATCTTCCAACTATTCCTACTGCATGCATGATGTCTAGTCGAATACTTGTTAGACAAAGCAGATTGCCAATCACGGATATGTAGGTTGGTTGATGTACTGCTGCTAATTCATCATTTGAACTGAGACTGCATCCTGTTACCATTGGGGTACAGATTGGTTTATAATCTTCCATGCCATATTTTTTTAAGGTTTGTTTGAAATATTTGGTTTGTGACAGAAAAATAACATCTTTATTTTGTTGAACTTGTAGACCAAGAAATTATGTAAGCTCACTCAGAAGGGACATTTCAAATTCCTGTTGCATTACAGAAGCAAAATTTCGACTCATGGCTTCTTCATTGCTACCAAAAATGATATCATCAACATACACAACAAGTATTAGCAATTTATTATTGTCAATCTTTGTAAATAGATTTCTATAAGCTAATCCTTTTGAAAAACCTTGTTGATGGAGATATTTGTTAAGACAGTAATACCAGGCCCTTGGAGCTTGTTTTAGACCATAGAGAGCTTTTCTGAGTCTACATATAGGTTTTGCATCATTTCCAAGAATGAATCCATCTGGTTGCTCAATATAGACTTCTTCTTCTAAGTCTCCATTAAGAAAGGCTGATTTTACATCCATTTGGTATAATTTGAATTTATGAAAAACTAGAAAGAGCAAGGAACATTCTTATGGCTTCAAGTCTAGCAACAGGTGCAAAAGTTTCTTCAAAATCTACACCTTCTTATTGAGCATATCATTTACAAACAAATCTGGCCTTGTTTCTAATAACTTCTCCATTTTCATTCATCATGAGGTCTAGGAACTAATTCCCAAGTATTATTCTTTTCAATTTGTTCAAGTTCTTCAATCATGGCCTTGACCCAACATTCATCTTTGCATGCTTCATTTACATTTTGAGGTTCAGTGGAGGAAAGCAATGCTAGATGGCTTGAAGCTTCTATAATAGTTCTTCTTATCTGCACACCTGCCTCTTTCTGTCCCAAAATTTGAGTCTTTGGATGATTTTTCTAAACATACCTGGATGGAGTCTTTTCTTCTATCGTTATCTGTTCTTCTGGTGCTTCATTAGTTTCTTCTTTAGAATTAGTCTCATTTGATGTGGGAGGATAATCCTCATCTTCTTCACAATCTTCAATTTTTACTTACTTTGGATTTTTTCATGCTTCATCAACCACAACATAAATACTTTCAATAATTTTCCCAAGTCTTTTATTATAACATTTATATCCTTTACTTCAGGAAGAGTAACCAAGGAGAATCCCTTCATCTGCTCTAGGTTCAAACTTACCAAGTTTTTCATTAGTCCTTGTGATGTAACATTTGCTTCCAAAAACTTTGAAGTATTTTACAGTAGGAGTCTTACCATACCAAAGTTCATGTGAAGTTTGAGTGCTATTTACCTGAACATTTGCTTGGTTGAGAATGGTGACGAAAACGAATGCATCTTCACCCTAGAAGGTTGCAAGAGTTCCAGAATCATCTAGCATAACACAAGCCATTTGTTGAACAGTTCTATTCATCCTTTCTACCACTCCATTTTGTTGAGGAGTCCTTGCAGTGGAGAATTGCCTTTTTATTCCATGTTCTTCACAAAAGTCAAAGAATTCATCCAAGGTAAATTTCCCTCCTCGATCAGATCTGAGGCATTTGATTTTGTGATCTGATTCATTTTCAACCAAGGCTTTAAAGGCTTTGAAATTTTCAAGTTCTTCATCTTTATGCTTTAGAAGTCCTATCCAACACATTCTAGAAAAATCATCAATGAACAATATAAATTATTCTTCTCCACGAGGTGATTTTTTCCTTGATGGTCCACATAAATAAGTATGAACAAGTTCAGGAGGCTTACTAGCTGATCCTTCCTTTTCAGGGAAGTGTAATATGGTTTGCTTACCAAATTGACGTGATTTGCATATTGTATTTTTTGGGATGCTGATATCAGGAAGATCATGAACAACTTGGAATCTGCATGCTTTTCTTATTTGAGAGAAGCTTAGATGCCCCAATCTTCTGTGCCATAGCCAGTGTTCATCATTTTTGCTTAGATACCACTATTGTTGGCCTCCATTGAGTATGTATAAGTTGTTTGGAGTTTTTATACCTTTGATCATGGTTTCTCCTGTATCAAGCTCACAAACAACACATCCATTTGCTTGAAATACTACTCCGTTTCCTTGATCACACATTTGACTGACACTCAACAGGTTATGCTTTAGACCATCAACATACATAACATTCCTAGCTTAAAATTTTTCTTTTAAGAGAACAAAATCTTTACCTTTTATGACAGCAGGAGTGTCATTTCCAAATGAGACCTTCTTTTCCTTTTCTAAGATATTATATGACTAAAGTTTTTCTTTGTCACCTGTCATGTGTTTTGAGCATCCACTATCAATGTACCACTGATTTTCTTATCCTTCTACATACAAGGCTATACCACATATTTCTGTTTACGGTTCTTTCTTTCTCCATATTTTGGGACTTAGTGAAGTTTGTTCCTTCTGAGATGTTTTCCGAAATTTACTCCTACATTCAGATTCTTCATGACCAAAGTTGTTGCAGATAGAGCATTCTATTTCTTTTTCAAGAAGAGAAAAGTTATTGTAGGTAAGTTTCATGATCCCTTTCACATTCCTTTTATTTCGTGCTTTTCTATTCATGATGGTCTTGTAAGCAACACATTAAGCAGCTTTTTGTCCAAGGTTATGACATGAAAAACATTGGCCATTAAAAAAGTTCCTGCAATTATCGAGTCTACTGACCTGGTGATTGTAGTTTTTATTGATATTCATTCTTGAAGCAAATTGAGTATGATTTACCTGAGGTTGGTTGTAGTTTCTATTCATCCTTGAAGTAAATTGAGCCTGATTTACCTGGTTATCTACTTTATGCCTTTGCTAACGATTGTCAAACTGTTCATTACTCTTTGCTGCATCAAGATAGCTTTTAGTGGAGGTTGACGACTTCTGTGCTTGAGATGCTTCTTTAGTATATCCAAGACCTGTCTTTATTAGAGGAGAACGCTGCACTTTGATAATTTCATTTAATGTTTCTAATGCTTTAGCAAATCTAAGATTGAGAGCTTTTGTTTTCTCAATATCCTTTCTTAGACCCACAATTTCACATTCTAGTTTTTCATTGTGTTTTTCTCTTTCAGCTTGTTGGAATGTCAAAGTATCTATAATCATATTCTTTTCTTATAAACTAATTTTGAGTTTAGATATTTCTTCATAGAGGTCATCTTGATCTAAAGCATCCAAGAAATCATCATCTTCAAAAGCCATCAGATTACCAATTGATAAACCATCACTAATTGATAAACCATCACTATCTTCATGCGTATAGTAGCTGTTCTTACTTACACTTTGTTTTCTATTCCATTTAGTTGATTCCTTACCTTTATCAAGCTTATCTTTATGAGGACATTTGGCAGCATAATGACCGACTCTTCCAAAAGAAAAACACTTGAAAGGTAGTTTACCTCTAAATCTTCCGGAACCTCGTTGAAGGTTCTTGACAAAGTTTGCTTCTTCCTCTCCTTCTGAAATATGTCTCGATTCATTGAGTTGTTCTCTTCCTGAAGCTTTAAATGTGGCTTTTCTCATATTTGATGGACCTCCTTTTCTCATTTCAAAAGCAGTTAAGATTACGTGCAACTGTGTCATAGTAATAGTCTGAAGATCCTGCTTTTCTTCTATGGAAAATACTTTTGATTCAAACTTAGTAGACAAGGATCTTAAAACCTTTTCAACTAAAGTAACTTCTTTTATCTCTTCACCCAAATTCTTCATGCAATTAACAATCTCATATATATGTAAGAAGTAACTAGCAATACTTTCATCATTGTGCATTTTGAGAATTTCATATTGAATTATGAGAGTTTGCACTTTTGCACGTTTTACCTATGTGTCTCCTTCATAGCTTAGAACAATTTTGTCCCATATTTCTTTGGTGGATTTGAGCTTCATAAGTTTGACAAATTCTAATTGTGGCAGACTCCCTAATAAAGTATTGACAGCCTTGGCATTGGTTTCATATTTCTTTTTACCTACCGCATCTGTTGGAATTGCCAATGGAAATGTGTATCCTCCTTCTAAGATTTCCCAAACATCTGTTCCAAGTGATTGAAGATAGGTTGTGGTTCTTACCTTCCAATAAATGAAGTTTCTCTTGTCAAATGTCGGTGGTTTGATGGATCCTTCTCTTTCATGGTTACTCATGATGATGGATCTTCCTTCAAGCGATCAAGCTTATTTTTAAGGACCTGCTCTGATACCAATTGTTGGAAATAATACTGAGAGGAGGGGTGAATCAGTATTAGCAAGTCAATAATTTTTCATTTCCATAATCAGATTCATATATGTTACTTTAGTTAATGGAACTCGCGTGTATACGCAACTGTGTTTAAGGAAATTAGTGTATATCCTACAAACTTATGATTCAGTTAATTCATCATATGTTGATCTTTAATCAATGCATCAGAACCATATAAACAGT
>APFE030719702.1:0-26174 GCA_000404065.3 Pinus taeda
GCAGGCATTTGTATTCACATCAACCCGGATCATTCATTAAAAGCTTCTGTTGGGTTGGGTTTCGGCACAAACAACTTTGCAGAGCTCTCGGCCTTGCGCCTTCTTCTTTGTTGGCTTCATCACAGAAATATAAACACTATTCATATTTTCGGGGACTCACTAAATGTTATTAACTGGATCAACGGAAAAGCTTCTTGTCAAAATCAGATTTTGAAGACTATTGTTGATGAAATTATATCTCTAAAGATTTTCTTTAACAGGTTTTCACTATGCCATATTTACAGGGACAGGAATGAGGAAGCAGACGAGTTATCTAAGGCAGGTCTACAACAAGTTTTGGGTTGCTGGATAGTAGAAGAAAACAGATAGGGGCAGATTTATAGATCGGAACTGCCTCCATACTCTCAACCTCTTTGACTTCCAGTTTACATTATCATTTTTGACAGTGTTTTCGCGGCATTATAATTATGTTTTTTTTATTCTCTGTATATATTTTTCAGAACTAGTTTTCTATACAGTTCTCAGAAACATTCAGACTTTTATATGGTTTCTGTAAAAACTTATGTATCCGGCCAATTTTTTTGTTTATGTGGGGTTGTTTTCCTTCAACGAAGGAGACCCCAGAAATTGTTACTCTTTTCTTTGCCCTGCGTGGTGTCTAATACCTCTGTCAGGGAGGCAGAATCATATGGCTTCTTTTAGTAGCAGAAAAGCTGCAGTTTTGTTGAGCTGTAACAGTTTACTTGTGCCAACAGTTTGGCTATACATTTTGGAAAACTCCCTTATATATCTCAATATAAAGGTTTTGGACTTTTTTCAGCGGAAAAAAAAAGAGAGAAGAAATAGACAACAAATTCTTATTCAAACCAAGAACATATAAAATATTGTTAATAGATATATTAACTCCTAATTTCAATTGGAAGGATGAAAATCCAATCCCTTTGACTTCATATTTTCCATTGTCTCCAAGTTAAACTCTTTGACTTATCTTCTTTTCAACCAATTCAGTGAGGATTAGACAATCTCCAAACATGTACCTAGAGGCACCATTGTTTGTCAACCATATTTCATCATGACCTACAATGGAACCTATAGAGGTAGAATAGAATGAGTACTTAGAATTAAAATCATTCTTCCTGTGCCTCCTCTTATGATATGGTTCATTTAGATCTGTAGAAGAAACATGATGCTTCTCTCTCCTCTTTTTATCCCCATTCCTTTGATAGTTATCCCTTATTTCTTTTGAGGACAATGATATTGATAGTGACCATATGTTTGGCAATGAAAACATTGAACATTTGTTAAATATTTTCTATATCCTCAATCTAAGAGGGGGGAGGAGGTTCTGTTTATGGAGCATATTCCCTTCCTAGAGCAGGTCTTGAATTTTGTCTTCTACCAGAACTTCTTCTTTTCTTGTTACTACTTGAATTGACTGCAAAAGGTTCTTCACATGTATCTTCAATCTCGCCTCTATAATAGAGTATTGATTGTTCTTGAGTGTAGGCACCCCATAGCTTGTCAAAATTACCTGCTTTTTCTATTCCACAAATGCTTGATGCAAAATAATTCCACAATCTAGGTAAACCGCCCAAAGCTATAACTACCAATTCTTTGTCAGATACTTCTTCTTCAATGGTTTTGAATTCATCTCTTATTTGAGAAATTTTAACGAAGTATGATGCCATTGTATCATTCTTTGTCATCTTGATATTGTGAAGTTGATCGTTTAGATTGATGTTGTTGATAGTGTACAAACCAATAATGGCACCACACATAGCCTTGGAAGATTGATGCTCAGCAATATAGGGAATTAAATTATGCTTAACAAATTCTATAATGATTCATCTTTCCAAGATGAAATCTTCTTGAAATTTGTCTTTTCCTGTTTGATCAACTAGTTCTATAAATTTTCCTATAACAATACCCAAGACCTTGTGCCTTGCAACTACTAGGTAAATCCTAGCCTTCTGTGCCCTATAATTAGTAACTCCTTTAAGATTTTTTTTCCTTCATGAAGAGATTCATGATGAAGATGGGTGATCAAAAATAGAAGTTAGAATCCCAAAATCTTCAAAGTGCTTCTCAATTTTCTTCAATATGCTCTTCAAGGTGATCTTATAAGTCTTTTCCTACACCAAAACTCTAATTCCATGTTGATTTTATAGTGCAATCAAGACTAGTATAGTTATTCAAAATTGATAACTACTTCCAATGATATAATCTATATTCTTATAGTATTCCAGTCATTAATTGTTCTTGATGATGAAGCACACTTGTTGGTTCGAAATGTGTCGGACAAAAATTTCTCTTATGTGATTTGTACCGAATGACTTTGCTTAATTCACTTTCTATAATACAGCAATAGAGATCACAGTAAATAGTAAGCAAGAGACAAGAGACACCAGAAATTAGGCTCATAACCAAGGCAAAACCCACAAGGGGAAACCCAACCAATCTTTCCTTATGAGAGAGAGAATTTATTTCATCAATATTACATCAAAATATTCCAACAAGATTATAAATATGACCTAAACGAATACCAAGTCAAAATAGTCAGCAGACAAAGAGAAAAAAAAGTCAACTTCAGTCAAAGTCAATTTTACAACAATAGGGTGAATTTCATCCTATGGAAGCTCATAATAGGAGGGTCGAAATTTAGTTAACCTCAATCAAATAGTCACCTACAATTGTTAGTCAAAGGGGAAGATTTAACTTGCAATCCCTCCCTCAAAAAAAATAGAAACACAGTCTACCAAGAGTCAGTGAACCTTAGTAAAATTTTACCTTCTCATATCAGTCAAAGTGTCAGTTAATAAAAGAAAGTCTAGCTCAAGTCAACAGTAGTCAAACAAAAAAATACAAGTTGGTCAATATAGATAGAAAACCCTCCTTTGACTCCTTCACACATGTGGATGTGTCTCTGTGATTTTCAAATTGAATGATGTGTGATAATGATTCCAAAATGAGCTCCAACAAAGTCATATCTATATGAGGTTGAGAAGGTGGCTTTTTCCACGTGTAGGGCTGACTTGTCGACTTTAGGATGACTTGGGCAAACAACAAAATTTGAATTTTCTCCATCATCTTTCCAATGAAAATACTAACCATAGCTACCATTTTTTTCAATAGAAAATTTGTATCACTATCATTGTTGTTGTGACTCTGGTGTTGTGATTACTAGTGTTGTGACTCGTACTACCCCTACTAGTGTTACAATGTTGTAATTCCCCATTTTTCCTATTGTTGCAACTCTAGTGATATTTCTGCAACATTGCACGTGTTATGTGAGTGCCATAGTCAACTATTCAGCTATCAATTTTTCACTAGTTATGTAGTCAACGAATGAATTTTCATGTAGGAAGACAATAGGAATAATTGGATGACCAAGAAAAGAGGATGATTTATCCACCACCTATCACACAAATGAATCAATTCAATTGATGCTAATTTTTTCCATTTTCTTAGAAAATCAATGTTACAAGATTAACCCAACTATCATGGTTGTCCTTCCATCTTTTTTATTAATTTAGATAAAAAAACATATTATATAAAACCCCTCTACTCTCCATGAGTTGGGTAACCAAAAACTAAGAATTGAAAGAGAAGAACAAGTTATTATATTTTCCAAATTTCTTGCAAATTAATTTATGTTTTGATCAATTCGAGTAATGGTGTATTGATCATTCACATTCTATTTTTTTCCTAACTAGTGCCTTGTTTAAGGAGGTAAGTTCCCCACCTTAGCGAGGTAATGTTTGTATCCACAACAAAGATATGGCTATAATTTCTATTTTTGTTTATTTCTACTTTAACTTTGAATTACTAATTGTTCCAACTTTGAATTGTAGGTTTATTGCTGCAACTCAAGTGTTAATATCATCTTCATTTACTCACTAATTGATTTCTTGAAGGATTTACAACATTGTGTGAGTTAAGTTTGTTGTTGCAACTATGTTGTAGTACTAAAACTTGCTATGTTTCGAAAATCATAATAGTTTTATTGTCTTAAATAGTTTGGATTGGGTATTTTATCAAGCGTTCAGTTTATGGTTACATCTCCTTTACAAACAAGCATAAATAAATGGTTTGTGATTGAATGTGTTTCATATCATACGTGTGCATTACATATTAGTTACGACAACCAAGATCGTTAATGCAAAATCCAATGAGAACTGTATCGAGTTCTCACTTTTTAGAGGTAGCAAAAAATAATTCGATTTTGAAAAGTGTAGATATAGGATTCACCTTAATTGTTTTTTTGGAGCATATTTTTGACATTTTAAATTTTCTTATTTATCAAGTGTGTACATTTTTATTTAATATTAGTGATTTTCATGTTGATTTTGAAAAGAAATGATATAGCATCAACGCCACTTTTAGTGGGCTTACTTTTGAAAATTTAAATTTTCTGATGTATTAAGTGTGGACAATTATTTTTTAAATTTAACAATTTTTTAATTAGTCACCTTCTTCTTCTTCTTATCTAAGATATAAGTGTTTTTGAGGTTTCTTTTTTTTTGTTTTTCTTTTCAATATTTTTGTAGAAATCTTCATTTTTTTTGCATATTTCATATATAATAATTAATATAAAATATATATATAAAAAATAATATATATATATATATATATATATAATGATATATGATAATATATATATAAATAGATATAGATATAGAATAAGAATAAAACCAAATTAAACATTGACAAAAATTACACATTTTGAGATTTTTTTGCTAAAAATGACATGTTAAATAAATGATTTTTCTAGGAAAATTTTAACAATTTTTTTTTTTAAATAGCATTATTTATGAATTTTATGTAAGAAAATAATAACATGACCAATTTTTCTTGAAAAAATAATGATTAACATAAAAATTAAAGTAAAAATTAGAGAACACGAATATTAAACATATAATAACAAAACCCCCCCCCCCAAAAAAAAAAAAAACATAACTTAATTAAATAAAATTTATTATATTTAAAAAAAATTAAAAATATAAAATTAATATTAAAATATTAAAAAAATGCAAAAACATTTACAAAAATAAATAAATATAATAATATGTATATATATATAATATTATATATATTCACCTTTTTAAACCAAACAAAAAACACAAATATGTTTTAAATGTTTCCTTAAAAAATAAAAAAATTTTAAAAATAAATAAATAAATAAAATTTTAAAAATAAAAACACAAAACAAAACATTTAAAAATAAAAATAAAATTAAATGGTGATAGCCCATCGCAGGGGCCCCTTGGGGGCTATGGGGATGATATTTGAGACCCAAAATTGGTTGCCACCCCCACATTGCCCAACGGGGCCACGGCAAGCGCGGTTGCTCACGCCCCTCGCTCATTGTGGAGGTGGGCTAGGGACATTTTCTTTTTTATTTGCTTATTTGCTTATTTTTTAATTGTTAATTTTTTTTGAATGGGGGACATATAATTATATTTTAATTTTTCCCCTCTTTTATTTAATTTTCTTTTTTTTTTAAGGGGAGACAATTTTTTTGCACTTTTCTATTATTTTATTTTGTATTTTTTAATGTTTTTTTTCCTCTTCTTTTAATTCTTTTTTTTTAAATAGATATTTGTATCCTTTTTCTTTTTAATTATGGTTTTTTTTTCATCCGTCTATTTTTTTAATACAATTTTTATTATTTTTTAAATTTTTTTTTTTGATATTGATTTTTTTGGGTCAATTTTAATTTTAAATCTAACCTTTTTCAATGTTTTGAGTTTATTTTATTTTATTTATTATTTATTATGTTTTCTTTGTTATGGTTTAATTTATTTTATTTTTTGAATTTTGTTTAGTTTTTTTTATCGATTTATTTATTGTTGTAAGGGTAACTCTTGATGTTCAACTAGTAACCTGACCCCAATATGTGTCTGTTTGAGAGTTGATTTTTCAATTTTCATTACTATTAGTCAAGTTCGCTTTTATTATGGGTTAATTTGATGGTTGATTTTTAAGTTTCATTGCAATAAGTCAAGCAAGGCCACTATGTGTTAATTTGATGGTTGATTTTCAAGTTTTCGTTGCAATATGTCAAATTCTCTTAGGCTAAGATTTTAAAAGAATTATATGTTTAACATTTGGTATAATTATTTTTTCTTTAAATATTTGTTTTTGAGATTTAATTTAATCATGATATTTGATCTCAAAATTTGTTGAAAATCTAAGGTTTGGTATAGTCATAATAATTTTTTTAAATTCCATGGCCGAAAAATGTTGAAATTTTAAGGTTTTTGAGTCATGATATTTTATATTTAATGTCATGGTTAAAAAATGTCAACATTTTAACTTTTTTTAGTCATGATATTTATCTTTAACATCGTAATTGAAAATTGTTGGAGTTTTTAGGTTTTTTAGAGTCGTGATATTTATCTTCAACATATTGTTGAAAACTATTGGAATTTTAATAATTTTTGTTGTCATGATATTTTATTTTTAATGTCATTGCCTAAAAATGTTGAAATTTTGGCCTACATCAACACTTTTTTATTTTAGGTTGTTTTTTCATGTTTAATGCACAAAGATTTCAGTGTTTAATGTTATTGTTAAAAAAAATTAACCAAAAAAAAGTTGATGCAACATCAAGTTACATGTGTTTTTTCATGTTTCTTGTGCAAAAAAAAATTCCTTTAACTATCATTATTAAAGATGTTGAAAATTTACCCAAAAAAATGATGTAACATCAAGTTGCATGTGTTTTCCATGTTTTTTGGGCAAAAGAATTTGGATTTTACTAACATTATTATAAATGTTGAAAATTTGTCAAAGGAACTTAGCTCAAGTGGTATGGTTCGCACATTTTGTCCCAAGTAGCTTGGGTTCAAGTCTCTAGATACGCGTTCACTTGTGTGGCATTTATGAAATAGTTTTACTAATGGTGGAATAGTGGAAGTTGTTTATCGATTGTGTCTAGTGAAATGTACTCATTTATGTTTAAAAAAAGGTTGAAAATTTACCAAAACAAAATTGTGTTTTCACTGCAATTTTTAAAAAATTGTTGAAAATTTACCCAAAAGAAATGGTGCTTCTGCAACATGAATTGCATGTGTTTTCATGTTTTTTGCACTGCAAAATAATTTGGTTTTTACTGCCATTGATAAAAATTGTTGAAAGTCTACCCAAACAAAAATGTTGATGCAACATCAACACTTTTTGTCTTTGGGTTGTTTTTCATGCTTTTCGGCTAGAGTTCTCGTTTTCAGGAAATAGTTCTCATTTCATTGGATCGTATGTTCATTTTAATACTTGAGAAAGTAACCTTTATATTCTAGTGTGTTTTGATTTCCTACAAGAGTAATTGACTTTCCTACAAGTGAGATTTACATTCCTACAACATTGATTAGACCATGTGTCGTTATATTCATGAAAGTGTGGATTGGATTCAACATGTGATTTTGTCACATACCCATGGGTACAATAAAATTTCCTTCTATGCTCTACCAGATCCGTGATGTGGACCTTTTCATTCAGTTGCAAGACTTATATTTCAAATCAACCCTTAAGCAAAAATTTCAACTTGGAGAAAAGAATCAATCATGGCATGCAACCAATAAGATTCTTTAATGACTCAACACAAACATTAATGGAATGCTATCCAGAATTTTGTTGTAGCTAGCATGGCCATGAATCATGATCATAGTCCTACTGCCATAGTCAAAGTATTACTAATAAATATATTATGTAATAGGAATAAATGGTTAAACGATGCCTCTGCTGATCCAATTCACTATTGGGGGCTTCATTTTGAATTTTGAAGTTTTGAGAGAATCAAAGTGAAGGACTAGTGGTGGGAGAAACAGTTGAGTCGGAGGTCACATTTACGGATGGAGCCAAGAAAATATAGTATACGGGTAGTTGCAAATGGGAACAATCAAGTGAATAAGAAGGAGAGTAGAAAGTAGCTGAGGGAAAGGATAGTCGAACAAAACTAGCAGTGGGAACAGTGAAAGAAAATATAAAATCATAAGACAACAAGGGAGAGGGGTTGGTATCTAGTAGGGGTTAGCAGTGTAGAAGAATAGGGTCCCAAGGACCTGAGCAGTTGTAGAATAGCTAGAGCTAGACTCAGTTAGAGGTCTGAGGCATCCTATGTCTATGGTCTTTTATGTATCTAATAAAAGGATTTATGCCTAATGTATACTGTAATAAATATTCCTTAAGTTGATGTTAATGAATGAATGAGATAGTTTTAATTATGTTATGGTTAAGTGTATTGTTCTAGTTTATAGACCTACTCAAAATTTTAATTAATGGTCTTTTACTAGATGAATATGGTAATTGTAGTAGTATAACATTGTGATGAATGATCTCTTTAATCTATCGATAGTTAATGTCTAGATCTCCCTTGATATCTCTCTGACGCTGCTTAGTTCTCGTCGCAGCACGCCTCGAGTGAGACTCCTTACCCCTTGGGTAAGGTGAAAATGTCAGTGTTGGCCTAGACTACAGTGGATCCTTGTTGGCCCCTTCTGCCTACACCAAGGGTCTATTCTTTGGTGAAATTTTTGTGCCAACAAATGGTTCTATTGTCAGTACCAGAAATCACAAGAAGCGGTTCAGAATATGGTATCAAGAATGTTTAAGAAGGAGATATGAGACTGGTTGGATAATCAAGTGGATAGGTTCATGTTAGAACAAGCTACCCTTCGAAGTCGATCTACTGCTAAGGTGAATGAAGAAATATTGTACTTCGAGGCTGCAAGCGATAAGTACGAGATCTTCTTTTGTAAAATTCCAGAAGAGTTGTACAACTGGTTAAGGAGAATAAAATTGAACAACTTTCCATAAGAACTGATACCAACATGTCGCGATTGGGTCCCTGCAGATCTTGCGATGCTCCAGTGCTTGGATAGTGATCTAACGACAACAGTAGATTTCTGGGTATAGACTACCATAGAGGGGTACGTTATCGAGTTCGTAACAGAGAGCTACTTGTCCTTCTGGAAAGAAGATGTGGTATTCAGATCGGGTTTCAGAGAAAAACTAGTGAAAGAGGTATCCTTTTGGATTAATATGTTGATGGTGGAGGAAGGGTTGATACCTTTACACGAAGTGAGTATGGTAGCATAAAACCCCACTATCGGGGGAAGTATCTAAGGGGAGAATGCTACCATTTAGGTAACTGGGATGCTATTGAAGGAATGGATATAGAAGGATCGTGAAGAGCTAGAGATGTCAAAGCGCAAAGGAGAACGTTGATAGCAAACAAATGGCAGGAAAGAGTAGTACAGGCGCTGGAAGAGAGACTTGTAGGACCCCACCAAGTAGGAGCAGAGTCGAAGAGTCTGAAAGGGAGAAAAAAGATCTTAAAGGACCCATAGAAAGAGACGAATGTTGACAGGAGAAATGGAAGCTAGGAGAATGACAGGAACCGTCCCTCCTAGGTTGCGAGAAATAGACCAGAAGGAAGCAATCATAGCATTTATGAGGAAGAGATGTACAATGTGATGAGGTGATTGTTCATGGAGGATGACATGTCAGACGAAGTTCAACATCGGAATCCCCAAAGCTCTAGTAGTGTTCACCCTGACCTTCCCCTGGTTATTTACAATAGCTCTAGTAAATTTATTGCTAAATTACTTAAAGTGATACGCGTACACAGTATGCATGATAGATATAAGACAAGTTTTGAAACTTCTAATAGTAGTGGGGCTAGCAATATTAGTAACCTAGGATTACAAGGATCTCAGCAACCTAGAGCCCAAGGATTTGTGCTTATAGCACATACTTGAACCAACATGGAAGGATCCTTTACTAGATATCTAGAGTTCACTTATAGAGGGAACACAGATATGGACAACATTGGTACCTATGCGAAGCAATATGGAGAGACTACCAAGCATTAGACAACATGAAGTTGATTTAATTCCATACTACTCTGAGGGAGAGAGCTCTAAGGTGGTTTATCAAATGGGTGGAGTTGAATCATAATCCCTCTATGGATGACATCAATAAGAGCTTTGCGTAACAGAGCAAAGTACCGCAAATAGATCAGCAAGGATTGTTGAAACTGCAGAAGGAAGGAGATACTTCTTACCAATTAATACAAAGGTTCAAAGATGGAGCTGGTAAGTTAAGCTATACAATAGATCCTAATCATCAGATGGATTGGTTCATTAAAGCGCTCCTACCCCTTAATAGGACACTGCTGACACAATAAAAGATTGAAACCCTCGAAGATGATCTAGAGCAAGCAACACACATAGAGTCCATGATAGGGTACCCCCATGAGTATTGGGGAGGAATGAGATCTTAGGATCCATCGATCACGGGCCTTCAAAATAAGATCGCCAGTCTAACAGAGAAGTTAAAGGACTTATAGTTGGTTTGACTGTGGAGACCCAATGTATGGTGCACACACTGCGTGATAGAGGGCCATGTAGCAACTAAATTCCTAAGAATGAGAGGCACAAGTAGTTCAGCTGACCTTGCAAAATCACGAGGGGCCCCACCAACAACAAGTGTTGTGGCATTAGGATCGCAAGGAGTATTCTTGGGTTGAAATTCATAAGTCTACTATGAAGTCTGTCGAATCTATGGACATTTTCCGCGACTATGTCCAATATTGCAAAATTATTCCAATGTACCCAACAACAATTACTGTGAGTTATGTGCATCAATGAATCACCATACCGTACAATTTCGGGTTTTAGATGCCTTAGCAAAACGACTGAACTGGTCAACATTCAGACTTAATGAAACTGGTCGACAAGGACAGGGAGGAGGTATGAGAGGAGGAAGAACGGGGGATAGAGGACCTGTGAGGTGTTACAACTGCGATCAGGAGGGACATGTTGCTAGAGACTGCCCACTCCCAATAAGGTCTTGGAGCTCATAGTGTCAAGCCAATTCACATGCCACAGAAGATTTTCCCAATTTGATTTCAACATGGGAAGAAAGGACTAGGCAGTGGGGAACTAACTTGATCAACGCAGAACCACAAACTGTTGACATTATCCCATCAACAAATATAAACATAGTTACTAGAGGGGGTAAGAAGATAGGGGATGGTCATGGAGTTAAATACTAGCCCTCAATTGTTCAGGTGGCACCATGAAGTGCTCATAAAATCCCACTCAATAGAAGCAATACTATCAAGAAGAAGCCAAGTTGTTTGATAACTTAACGGAAGCTAAAAAGTACAAAGTGCAGGACTCAGGCACAACAACAAGTTCTCGACCAATTGAAGAATGGTTTACGCTATTACTATAAATATTTGATAGTGAACATATGCTAGGGGAGTTCCTCGGGAATCTAAAAGCATTATCACCAAAAGAAGAAGTGAGAGAAGAAGAAATATAAGCAAATCTACTTGAAAGACATACGAGGAGGATTCAGAGGAACAAGAAAAGGAATAGTAGGGAATTCTAGATCGATGCTCAAGCTGTAGGGTTTCAGATTAAAGAATAATGCTAGATATGGGATCAGATGTTAATATCCTGCCTCGAAAAACATGGGAAGAACTGGGGAAGCCACAACTAAAGTATTCACCAATTCAACTGTGGATGGAAAACCAATACTAAATCTTACCCATCGGGAGGCTAGAAGTTGTTGAGATAGATGTAGTAGGGGTAAAAACGCATGTCTGATTTGAAGTAATAGATATAATGGGTGAGAAGGACCCTTACGTAGCACCCCTTGGTATCGACTGGGCATATGAGAACTGCCATATCAACCTTAAAAATGAGTTGATGATTTTTGAAGTAGAAGGGATGCAAGTAATACAACCATTAGATGCATACCAGGGACTAAGTTTCATTAAACCTGTAGATGATCGATATGAGCCTGGAATGCTATATCATTTGTACAGGCTAAATGTGGGAAAAAGAGAAGACTTCATCAATCCCACGATATGAGGATCAGTCAGTTGGAGAAGCATACAACGCTCAAAAGTCAGCTCAAAAGCCACTTGGGATGTTTGACAACAAGGAGGATACGAGGCTGATACTAGATGTTGTGCCAAGATATTTTGAGTTTACTGGATTGGAACCAAGGTAAGTAATTACCCAACCTTCCATGGTATAGAATCAGTAGATTATTTTTTGAATAAGGTTGATATAACTATAAGGGAGAGCCACAAGATCCCATTATTAGACATTACATTTCAAGACATCCTAGAAAGATGGTGGGGATAGCATCACAACACCATTTATGATTGGGCTAAAATCAAGCGGGACATGAGGGAAATGTTTAAACAAGAACAAGACTACCCGCAGGAGATGGTGAAGTATAGGGGGGACTCTGGTCCCAGGAAACATCTACCTAAATAATGTATTTGTACATGACCCGTTTCTATCACCCTTTGGTGATGAGGTCCTAGATAACGTTGTTGGGAATGAAGAATACTCTTTCACCAATGGATTCTCAAGATACCATCAAGTTCGCATAGTGGAAGAAGATCAGAAGAACATAACATTCACCACAGAATGGAGGTCTTACATATATCATGTCATGCCATTCAGTTTGAAGAATGTACCTTTCATTTTCTCTTGAATTGTCATAGCTACCTTTAGGGATTACATCCATCAATTCTTAGAAGTATACATGAATGATTGGACAATTTACAACTTGCTAAAGAAACATACAAGCCTCCTTCGAGTGATTTTTGAGCAATGCAGACAAATGCAAATCTCTTTAAACCTAAAGGTAGAGAAAATTTTAAAAAATAAGATATTGAATATAGAACCTACATTATCATGAAATTTAATAAGTTCAACACCAAAATGTACTTTTTATAGTAACTAAAGGGTATATGCAGGATAGTAAGGATGGATGTAGATATGTGATGACCCTCAATATTACAACAAGAATGTTGAAACTCCTGAGTGTCTCAACTTTAATTATCAAACTAGTGTTCCTACATATTTAAGAGGGCTCAAAACTATGTGTGCATCATTCAATGTATTCTTCTTTGGTTGATCTGATGCAAATGAAGGGAAACTAGGTTGCATAGAGACCACTAATGCTCTATAGGCTATAGGCAATACTCAGAAATTTCATAAACACAAAGAACAAATTGTAAATCTACACTAGTTGCAAGAAAACAAATAAAAACAAGTATGTCTACTATAATTATAGAAAAGTGGTGCAGACAAAAATAATGGCGCAATAATGAAATATTTTTGGATCGATATGACCCACAATCACCCTGCGATCCCCTTTTACACTATAACTTGATATTCAGCCCTTTTCCAAAATACATTGGAAAAACCCACAAAAACATTAATCTTTATCATTTGTATTGGTGTGCCTATCGTACACAGAAGTCAAGGCAACAAGCGTTGTCGACTATTGATATAGAGCTACGAGATCTGATGGTCCAGATCAAGTTGCCCTATCGCAATCGATTGTCAGAAGGCTTGCACTATCGATACTTTCTCTTGGACGGAGGTTCGATGCAATATAGCGTATCGTTATCGGTGATTGCAACGTATCACTTTACACCTTATTACTCCCGCTCCGAGATGCCGATGTGATATGTCGGTGATTGCATATCGCCAAGGTTGGGGACAAGACTTGCCACGTGTAGAATGGTTTGAGCGATGAGATATATATATATGAATTACCGGACTCGATAAGTCCCAAAATCAACCTTTATATTATTGCACGTCCGGTTGGCCGAATTGACTAAGTGTTTTGCATTAATTCCTTGTGTAAATGGGATATCCACTTGCGGACCCAAACTACACCAAGTCTGCATTAAATTTAGGGATTTCCGCTATGAAATATGAAAACACAGGACCAGAATCAAATTATTTAAATACATAGAAATGAAATCAATTTTCAAAGCCTCCACAGGTTGTTCAAACGATAATACATGCAATACTGTTTTATTCACCATAAATACATTACAAAGTCTCGACCTGAGGCCAGATACACAAATAATGACCTCTATCTTCAAAAGAAATGAAATCCACACATGCTCTATGCTCTCGCTTCCCTCAGCAATCCTCTCTCCTCTCACTCATTACATTTTGTTTCATTTTTATCACTCGATAAACACTGTAACAATATCTAACAACAAATCTCTATTTTTAATAGATCTAACAGTAATCTTTTGATTGCTAGCTCTATGCTAACAATCCCTATCTCTAAATATAAAATAAGATAGTCTCTAACTTATTACAATAATGAATTATAACAAATTGCTTGAGAGATCAAACCGTCTCAGTAAAAACCAGTTTTGACCCACCAGTCAATGAATTTCAACCTATTTAACCACAACATGTGAACAAGTTTTCACATTGCTGGCTAATCCCGATGCTCCTACATCAGATTCTCAGGGAAGACAATACTTGTCCTTCAAGCTTTCAAGACTTACTCCATATTTCTTTAGTTCTGATGCTATCAACTAGCTGGAATCTTCCACTAGCTGCACTTTCCTTTTTACTAAATACTGGAAATAAGTATGCCCTCTAGTTTTCTTGGATACTCTTTGATCCAGGATAGCTTCAACTTCTTCCTTGAATGCTTTTGGTACTTTTTCCTCCTAGTTCATGGTTTGAACTTAATCACCTGTAGCTTCTTTCTGCAACTCTGTCTCTACCTCTCTGAATGGATATAGGTCTGCAACATTAAAAATGGGGGATATGCCAATCCCTTCTAGTAACTCAATGTCATATGCATTAGCTAAAAATTTCCTTTTAGTTTTACAAGGTCCTATCTTCTTCATTTTCAACTTGTTATAATTTTTAGTAGGAAATCTCTCTTTCTTCAAATATGCCATTACTAAATATCCTACTTGGAACTCCTTTTCTCTTCTTTTCAAATCTACCCTCTGCTTGTATTTGTTGCTACTTTCCTACAATTTTTCCTTGACTTCTTCCTACAATCTTTGCATCTGTTCTGCAAATTCTTAGCACTTACACTACTGGTTTCCTGCTTTCCCAAATTCATATATTCCTCTTGGATGCATTCCAAAGACAATCTGAAATGGGTTGATTCTAGTGCTTTGGTTTGGTGTATCATTGTAAGCGAACCAACTTGAGCTAATGCCAAATCCCACTATTTTGGATTCTGATATAATAAACTCCTTAATATATTCCCCAAGCTCTGGTTCACTATTTCAATTTGTCCATCTGTTTGAGGATCGTACGCTGAGCTAAAACTTATATTAGTTTCTAGTTTCTTCCAAAGCGTCCTCCAAAAATTACCTACAAACTTGGTATCATGGTCAAATACAATGCTTACAGGTAACCCATGCAATCTCACAATCTCTAAAAAGAATAAATTGGCTATGTGTGTTGCATTGTTAGTTTTCCTACATGCTATGAAATGTGCCATTTTAGAAAACCTATCTACTACAACATAAATAGAACCCTTCCCCCTCTGGCTTTTTGGCAATCCTAAAACAAAGTCCATGTTGACTGCATCCCACAGTCGATCTGGTATTGGCAATGGCTGATATAGTCTTGCATTCTGACTCCTTCCTTTGGCATACTGACATACCCTGCATTTCTCAACAAACTTTGTAATATAACTTTTCATTTTCAGCCAATAATAAAAAGCATTCACCTGAGCGAAGGTTTTATCTTGTCCAAAATGACTAGATAACCCACCACTATGTTTTTCCTTGATTACGTTCGCCCTCATGGAAAATTTTGGAATACATAACTTATTGTTTTTAAATAATAGGCCTCCTTGAATGAGGTAGTCCATCCACTGACCTCTGTTATGGCTCACTGTATTCTGAACTGTTGTGTAGATATCTCTAAAATCTTCATCGTCCTTGTACATATCTATCATGTCCCCAAAACCTACAACACCCACTTTGAACTCTTGTATAATAAAACTTACCCTACTCAATGCATCTACTACTTTATTAAACTTACCACTCTTATGCTTTATTACAAAAGTAAAACTTTGCAGAAATTCCACCCACTCAGCATGCTTCTGATTCAAATTCAGCTGGTTATTAATAAACAGTAAGACATGGTTATTTGAATAAATGAATTCTTTTGGCAGCAAGTAATGTCTCCACATTTTCAAATCCTGCACAATAGCATAAAACTCATTGTCATAAGAATAATATTTCCTCTTTGCATCATTTAGTTTCTTGCTGAAATATGTTATTGGCCTTTGCTCTTAACTTAGGATTACACCAACTGCTACCCCACTTGCATCTGTTTCTACTTGAAAGACTTTCTCAAATTTAGGCAATGCTAAAATTGGCTCCTCTATTATCTTCTTCTTCAGCAAATTAAAGTTTTTTTTCTGCTACTTCTATCCATCAAAATGGCTAATTCATCTCCTCAATTGTCTCAAGGATCGGTGCACAAACTTGACTAAAACCTCTTATAAACTTTCTATAAAATCTTGCAAGTCCATGGAAGCTTCTTACCTCAAATATACTTCTGGGAGTAGGTCAGTTCCAAATTGCTTGAACCTTCTCTGGATCCATCTTCAAGCTTGCTTTAGAAACTACAAATCCCAAGTACACCAGCTCTTCCTTCATGAAACTACATTTCTTTAAATTTATTAGTAGTTTCTCTTTCTACAGAGTTCTTAGGACCAACTTAAGATGTTCTAAATGCTCCTCTTTATTTTTGCTAAAAATTAGAATATCATCAAGGTAAACTATGAAAACTTTACCCGCATACTGCTTCACGAATTCATTCATTAGCCTCATGAATGTGTTGGGTGCATTAGTGAGCCCAAAAGGCATCACTAACCACTCATACAGTCCACTATTATTTTTGAAGGCAATTTTCCATTCATTTCCTTCCCGAATCCTTATCTGATGGTACCCGCTCTTCAAATATATCTTAGTAAAGTATTTGGATCCACTTAAACAGTCCATTAAATCGTCCATGCATGGAAATGGAAATCTGTACCTTATCGTGATCTTGTTGATAGCTCTGGAATCTGTGCACATGCGCCATTCTACTCCTTTCTTCGGATGAGTATTGTTATTACAACACACATGCTTAGACTTTCTCTAATCAGCCCCTTGTCCTTTAGATCATGTACTTGCCTTACAACCTCTGTGTTTTCCAAAGGAATTAGCCTATACGTAGCTTTATTTGGTTGGCTTGCCCCTAACATTCAATCGATGTGATGGCTAATACTTTTAATCGGTGGTAAGGTATCCGACAATTCATCCATAATGATATCAGCAAATTCATCCAATAAAAATTTAACTCCTTCAGGCAGATCATCTAAATTTGTGGAGGTTAAGATTACCTTTTACCTTCCCATGATAGTAAAATGCAGCTCCTCGCTTTTCACTACCTCTTATAGAAATTCTTTCCCGCTTAACAACATAATGCTATTCCCAAACATTCCTTTATCAGCATCATCCTTCAATGGCAACAATGTGTGCTTCATTCCATCTTTCTCTATGGTATAGGTGTTTCTTCTCCTATCATGAACCACTTTCTGATCAAACTGCCACAGCCTCCCCAATAATATATGACATATGTCCATGGGCATTTCATCACATAAAATCATATCTTTATACATACCTATTTGCATCTTAACATTGCACTGTCCTGTCACAATGACTTGATGGCCCTTCTGTAGCCAAGACACTCTGTAGGGTGCAGGATGTATTGTCTTCACTAACCCAAGCTTATCCACCATCTTTGTGGACACAAGATTTTTAGTGCTTCCACTGTCTATGATTACCTTACAACACTCGCCTTTTGATTTACAGGTGGTTCTGAACAATTTTTTCCTCTACATAGGCTCTCTAGTCCCCTTCTCTGCTCTAAGCAAAGTTCCTATTAATAACATTGATTCACCTTCCTCACGGGGTTCTTCTTTCTCCACAAGTAGAGGTGGTTCTTACTTTGCCTCAGCCACATTTGTATTCCTCTAAATCATTGGTTTATTATGAGGACAGTCCCATGACATATGTCCCCACTCTCCATAGGTATAGCACCGAACATCTCTTCCTTTCCCTCTTCCTCTGGACGTAAATCTTCCTCTATTAGCTTCATCCCTTTGTGGTGGTCTGCTACTTGAGCTTCCTGCTTCATGCTAATGTTGTGGTCCTCTGGATCTGCTATCTCCTCTACCTCTCACCGAGCTTCTTCCTCTATTTCTCTGACTCTGCTTCCTCAAGATCTTCTCCTCTTCCTTCAAGTTTGCTTCATAGGCATCCTCAATCGTTTTCAGACTTAATAAGCTAATCTCATCTTGTATCTAATACATTAATCCATTAATACATCTAGATACTTTTTCTATGTCATCTTCAACATGTCCAGACCTAATGCTCAATCTATAAAATTCTTCTATATACTCCTTAACAGACATTCATTTCTGCTTTAAGTTTTGCAATTGCTTAAAAAGATTCAAATGGTAGTCTTTAGGCAAAAACTTGGCTTTCATTTTACATACCATTTTTTCCCATTGCTTGATCTTGGATTTCCCTTTCCTCGTTCTTGATTTCTGTACCTCGTCCCACCAGATAGCCACATGAACCTTCAATCTGGTGACTGCAAATTTCACCATCTTCGTCCCTTCAATTTCTTCATAATCAAATTACTAATCTAAGCACCTGATCCAATCCATTAGTTCCTCTACGTTCATACTTCCTTCATACATAGGGATCTCCACTTTAGGCTTTCCTCCAACTTTTGCCAGCATCTTGATGACTTTAGCAGTTTCCTTGTCTTCCTCCCGTTCATCTTCAACATATTCTTTTGAAGAGCTCTCATCTCCCTCATCAGGTGTTCTTCTCTGAGCTATCTCAATCGTCTCCATTCTCACACGCAAACTTCGTAACTCTTCCAGTAGTACTGCATTTGCCTCAAGTCTTCCTCAACCATTACCTCTCCTTGGCGACATTTTCGCTGCAACAACCCCCTCTTCTACTCCGATACCAAAAATTGGTGCAGATGGAAACAATGGCACAATAATAAAAGTGTTTTGGATCAATATGATCCATAATCACTGCGCGATCCCCTTTTACACTATAACCTGATATTTGGCCCTTTTCCAAAATACATTGGAAAAACCCACAAAAACATTAATCTTTACTGTTTTTATTGGCGTGCCTATCATACACAGAAGTCAAGGCACCAAGTGTTGTTGACCAATGATATGGAGCTACGAGATCTAATGGTCCAGATCAAGCCGCTCTATTGCAATCGATAGTCAGAAAGCTTGCAATATTGGTGCTTTCTCTTGGATAGAGATCTGATGCGATATCGCATATCGCTATCGGTGATCGCAACATATCACTTTACACCTTATTACTCTCGCTCTAAAACGCCGATGCGATATGTCGACGATCGCATATCGCCAAGGGTCATGGATAGGACTTGCCACGTGTCGAATGGTTTGAGCGATGCGATATATATACGAATTAATGGACAAGATAAGTCCCAAAATCAACCTTTATATTATTTCACATCTGATTTACCGAATTGACTAAGTGTTTTGCGTTAATTCCCCGTGTAAATGGGGCTTCCGCTTGTGGACCCAAACTACACTAAGTATATCTTAAATGCAGGGATTTCCACTATGAAATATAAAAAAACAAGACTAGAATCAAAGTATTTAAATACAGAGAAAGGAAATCAATGTTCAAATATTCCACCAACTGTTTAAATGATAATACATGCAATAATGTTTTCTTCACCATAAATACATTATAGAGTCTCGGCTTTAGGCCAAATACACAAATAATGACCTTTGTCTTCAAAACAAATGCAATCCACACACACTCTATGCTCTCGCTTCCCTCAGCAATCCTCTCTCCTCTCGCTCATTACATTTTCTTTCATTTTTATCACTCAATAAACACTCTAACAATATCTAACAACAAATCTCTATTTTTAAAAGATCTAATAGCAATCTTCTAATTCCTAGCTCTATGCTAACAATCCCTATCTCTGAATCTAAAATAATATAGTCTCTAACTTATTACAATAATGAATTATAACAAATTGCTTGAGAGATCGAACCCTTGTAGTAAAAACCTTTTTTTACCCATCATTCAATGAATTTCAACATGTTTAGTCGTAACATGTGAACAAGTTTTCAAATTACTGGCTAATCCCAATGTTCCTACATCACAAAGTAAAGAACAACGAGTAAAACTACTCTAATTGTTTAAAATGAAACAAAATAATTTCAAAAAGTTGGAACACAATTAAACCTCTTCTATTATGCATGGTAAACCAACTTACAACTGAAAGAGAACATTCAAAGAATAAACCTTAATTGTATAAAAGATAGCAAATTTCTGACAACCACTATGTTAAGTATTATAGGGGATCTTTGAACTTCTAAAATCCATATTTTAGATTTCTTGGATTGTTAGCTTGTTGTAATAAATTTTTTGGATAAATCTCATCCATATTGACTTGAAGATTGAAGTTTCAAACCTGCAACAAAGGTTCATAATTAGGATAAAAGTGTGTGAGGAGAACTGATCTACCTAGGTATTAATAGGGAAATGGTAATAGGGTAAAAGTGGTCGACAAAGAAAATGACTATAATGGAGAAATTTTGGAAATTGGCTGACAAAGAGAATGTTCATGTTAAAGAAGTAATTATTAAAAAATGTAATGAATAAAATTATATATAAAAATTCATAAATGTGTAAATAGTATGAATCATTATATGATATAATATTAAATAATTAATGTATTTTATAAATTTCAAGAACAATTAATGTATTTATTTTTATTATTATTTCTAATATTTTAATTTTTGATATTTAATTTATTAATATTATAAATAATTACAGTATATTTCTAAATGAGGGAATTAGGGTTAAATAATATTAGGAATAATATTTAAAATTAGTAAATGAACAAGAGGGTAAGTTTGAAAATGAAACATGAGTTAAGGGGTATCAAGATTTCTAGATTTGGATTTTAATGTAGGGATCAACTTTTTACTTATGACCCATCCTTCATCCATATTAAGGTTTTTGGTATGTTTATATGGCTTCTCTGAGTGTTTTTTGGAAATAGTAGTAACCTTTAGCAAGAATGAGTGTTTTCTCAATGCAAATATGATGTTTAGTATTTTTGGAATGCTCTGCTAGGGCTGAGTTTCTTAACCTGTTATGTTTTATGTCATCAAAATGTTTTAGGATTCAAGTGTTGATGGAATGGACAGTCTCACCAACATATGGAATCCCACAAGAACAAGGAATTAGATAAACTCTTTTTTTACTTTTCGGGTCAATGGGATCTTTACCAGAGTTGAGGTGGCTATGGATGGTGTTAATAGGTTTGAAGGTGGTCATGATTTTATGATTTATTAGGATATGGGAGATTTTATCTATAGTGCCTTGAATATAAGGGGGGTTAACTTTGCTGATGAATTTTTCTATTTTTTCTTTTTGTTTAAGACAAGTTTTTTTGTATGCCCTATTTAGGCTTTGATAGCTTGATGTTTTTTGTATTCATTTTTCAAAAATACATTTATTAGATGGGATTTCTCTTTATCTAGGTGTTCTTCGTCAGAGATTCGAACAAATTGCAAAAATATATGACAAGAAGTAAAGAGGTGATAATATAAGAAAATTAAATGTATTGAAAATAATGTCGACTATATGAAAGAATATTTTTTGAACTTAAAGAAAAATGCATAAATATATTGTAACAACCCTAGGTTAAAAAACTATCATTGACACTTACACAATATGGCCTCATAGACATGAAGCTTTAGAAGCTTTTAGACAACATCTCAATAATATTTCCTCATCAATAAAGTTTACCATGGAAATAGAAGTCAATGATAGCCTCCCATTCCTTGACATCCTCATCACTCCAAATCCATATGGTTCCATATCTCACCAAGTCTACCGAAGAAAGGCTCACACAGAGCAGTATCTCCATGCCTCTTCTCACCACCATCCCAATAAAAAATTAGGCATTTGAAACACCCTTGAATAAGATTTCTTTGAATCTCCAATGAAGAACACCTAGATAAAGTGAAAACCCATCTAATAAATGTATTTTTGAAAGATGGATACAAAAATAATCAAGCTATCAAACCCCTAAATAAGGCAAACAAAGAAACTTTTCTTATAAATAAAAACAAAAATTTAGACAACTTCATTAGTAGAGTTAACCTCCCTTATATCCAGGACACCACTGATAAAATATCCCATATCCTAAGAAAGCATAAAATCTTGACCACCTTCAAACCTATTAACATGATCCATAGCCACCTCAATTCTGCTAAAGATCCCATTGACACTAAAAGCCAAAAAGGAATTTATCTAACTCCTTGTTCTTGTGGAATTCCATATGTTGGTGAGATTGGTCATTCCATCAATGCTCGCATCCTGGAACATTTTCCTGAAAAAAAAATAACAGACTAAAAATCATATCCCTTGTAGAGCATTCTAATAATACTAAACATCATATCTGCGTTTCGAAAACCCACATTTTCACTAAAGTTGACCATTATTTCCACAGAAAATTCAGAGAAGCCATAGAAATCAGTAAACATCCCAAAAACCTCAACAGAGATGAAGGATGTATCATAAGTAAAAAATGGATCCCTGCATTAAAATCCAAATCCAGAAATCTTGATACACCTTAACTGATGTTTCATTTTCGAACTTACCCTCTTATTTAGTTACCATTTTTAAATATTATTCCTAATATTATTTAACCCTAATTCCCTCATTTATAAACATTCTATAATTATTTAATATTATATCATATTATTAATCATATTATTTACACATTTCTAAATCTTTATATATAATTTCATTCATTACATTTTTTAATAATTACTACTTCTATCATGAACATTCTCTTTGTCAACCAATTTCTCAATTTAATCCAATATGATTATTTTCTTTGTCTGCCAATTTTACCCTATTACCATTTCCCTATTAATACTTAAGTAGATTAGTTTTTGTCATACACTTTTATTCTGATGATAAACCTTAGTTGCGGGTTCAAAACATTAATCTTTAAGTTAAAATGGATGGGATTTATCCAGAAAATTCATTACAACATTATAAATTCCATATTTAAGGCAGTGTACATTATAATATGCTAAGGAAGTAGGAACATGCTTTGGGTGCAAATCTGGAAAAATAATTATGCAATCTATGGACTACTTTAGGAAGCCCCTATTTTGCTACAAGAGGCAGACCTTTGAGAAATAAAATGAGTTCTAGATGTGATTTGAAGGATTTATAAGGTGAATGATAGCTAAGGAGATGTCAAGAATGCCTTCCGAAGCCCTTATTCCTATGATGAATCAGTTTATCCCTAAAAAGAGTAAATCTAGAGGTTCTTATAAATATGCAAAACAAAAATTTATTTACTAACAAATTGCAAAAATATATGAAAACAATTAAAGAAACAATAATATAAGCAAACTAAATGCATTGAAAATAATGTTCACTATGTCAAAGAACTATGTTTATGCTTAAATAAAAATCCATAAAGATATTGTAACAACCCTAGGTTAAAAGGCTATCATCGACACTTTTATCCTATGGCCTCATGGACATGAATCTTTGGAAGCTTTCAAACAACATCTGAATAATATTTCCCCATCAATAAATTTTACCATGGAAATAGAAGTCAATGATATACTTTTTTTCCTTGACATCCTTATCACTTGAAATCCAGATGGCTCCGTATCTCACTAAGTCTATTGAAATAAGACCCACATAAACCAATATCTCCATGCCTCTTCTCACCACCATCCCAATAAAAAATTATGCACTTTAAACACCCTTGCAACAAGAGTTTTTCAAATATCTCATTTAGAACACCTAGATAAAGAGAAATCCCATCTAATAAATGTATTTTTGAAAAATGGATACAAAAAACATCAAGTTATCAAAGCCCTGAATAAGGAAAACATAGAAACTTATGTTATAAATAGAAACAAAATTTTAGACAACTTCATCAGTAGAGTAAAACTCCTTTATATTAAGGGCATCACTGATAAAATCTCCCATATTCTAAGAGAGCGTAAAATCATGACCACCTTAAAACCTATTAACACCCTCTATAGCTGCCTCAATTCTGCTAAAAATTCCCGTGACCCTAAAATCCAAAAAGGAGTTTATCTAATTCCTTATTCTTATGGGATTCTATATGTTGGTGAGAGTGGTCGTTCCATCAACACACACATCATGGCATATTTTGCTAGCATAAAACATAACAGGTTAAAAGACTCAACCCTGACAAAGCATTCCAATAGTACTAAACATCATATTTGCATTGAGAAAACTCGCATTCTCACTAAAGTTGACCACTATTTCCACAAAAAAATTCAGAGAAGCCATAGAAACCAATAAACATCCCAAAAAACTCAATTGGGATTAAGGACGGGTCATAAGTAAAAATTGGATCCCTACAATAAATTCCAAATCTAGAAATATTGATAACCCTTAACTCACATTTAATTTTCGAACTTACCCACATTAAAATTATATTAAAAATTAAATAATTAAAAATAATAATAAAAGTAAAGATATTAATTGTTCTTGAAATTTCTAAAATGCATTAAATATTTAATATTATATCATATTATTTACACATTTCTAAATCTTTATATATAATTTCATTCATTACATTTTTTAATAATTACTACTTCTATCATGAACATTCTCTTTGTCAACCAATTTCTCAAATTGCTCCATTATGATCATTTCCTTTGTCATCCAGTTTTACTCTATTACCATTTCCCTATTAATACCTAGGTAGACCAGTTTTCCTCACACACTTTTATCTTGATGATGAAGCTTAGTTACAGGTTCGAAACATCGATCTTCAAGTCAATATGGATGGGATTTATCTGGAAAATTAATTACAATATTCAAAATTCCATCTTCAAGGTGGTGTGCATTATAATATGCTAAGGAAGGATGAACATGCTATGGGTGCAAATCTAATTTTTTTTTTTATGAAATCTATGGACTACTATAGGAATCCCCTATTTTCCTTTAGGAGATAGACATGTGAGAAAGAAAATGATTTCTAGATGTGACTTTAAGGATTTATAAGGTGAAGGGGAGCTAAGGAGATGTCAAGAATGTCTTCCTAATTCATTATTCCTTTGATGAATCAGTCTATTCCCCAAAAGACTAAATTTAGAGGTTCTTGTAAATATGCTAAACAAGAATTTATCTACTAACAATTTCAAAAATATATGACAACAAATAAAGAGACAATAATATAAGCAAAGTAAATTAATTAAAAATAAAGTTATAAGTTCATGTAATAAAGATAATAAAGGCAAAATAAAACCAAGGCCATTGGACATTCCAAGCTAAATGGTGGGAAAAACATCCTAGTGGGCATCACTTGTTGTTTATTATGGCTAATTGGCAAAGAAATTATCAAAGGAAAAGAGGCATTAATTGGAATTTTATTTATGAAAATAAAGGAAAATGAGTGAAAAGGGAGATGAAAGGTCATCGGTTTGCATGAGAGGGAAATTGAAGGAAAAATAGAGGAAGGAGAATATAAAGGCCTCAATAATAAAAAGCCATATGAGGATTAGTTCATAACTTCTTATCGGTTGGGCTTTGGAATTGGTTTGAGAGCGAGAAAACCAATAAGAGCAGATAGCAAGAAAGTAAGAAAAGTAAAGTGAAGGAAGGATAAGGAAGGAAAATGATGGACAAGGCAAGTAAGGAAAAAACAACGAAAAGTTGGATCAAGTAGCTTCAACTGAAAGAATTGCAGGTAACAGGTTGCATGTGTGATTTCGTAGTTGGTTTGTGAATGCATGGTACATAAATGTGTGTAGGTTTTAACCCCGTACAGAAATTACCTGCATACAAATTCTAAATCACAGAAAAATAAACAATGCAAGAGCATAACACATAAAAACATATATGCACAGAGATTTCCCACTGGATCCCAAAACCGGGACTACCAGCTTGATTTTTCATTATGTTCCTTTCAATGTTACAATACATATTATACATGCCGAAGCATCCAATACCATGGACCGAAAAACCATCACGTCCAATACCATGGACCAAAAAACCATCACATCCAATACCATGGACCGAAAACCATCGCGTCCAAAAAACATGTGCGAAAATCATGCACAAAACTGTAGGTGGGTCCGCCCAACTTAACATAGGGTCCAAAACCAAAATTTTTCGGGGCGCTGCCCCGGACCCCATAAAGTGGGGTTACGGGTACCCCTCAAACCCCCTGTTAACTATGTGGAAAGAATATAACACAACCCAA
>APFE030719709.1:4158-14645 GCA_000404065.3 Pinus taeda
ATAATGGGTATATAAGAATGAGATTAACCATTAGATTTTTATTAATTAAATAAATAATTATTATTATATAAGGGTAATGGTAGATAAATATATTGTAATAATAATGCAGAGATAAATAATATTATATATCATATTTTTATTTATATTATATATAATATTATAAATAATATATTAGTTAAATAAGTAGATAATAGAAATATTTACCATTTTATTTAATTATTCTCGTCCTAATATAATTGGTAAATATGATATTATTAATAATATTAAAAAAAAAAAAAATTTTAAGGGTAACTCATATTAAAGAATAGATAAATATATTAATAAAATAATAATTAAATTAAGTTCTTGATTTAAAAATAATATATGATATTTACCATTCTAATTATTTAAATAAATAATTAATAATATTAATATTATATAAGGGTAATGGAAAATAAATATATTAATATTAGTAATAATCATATTTACATTAATAAACAATATACATGATATTATATATAGTTATAATAATAAATAAATAGATAAATAAAATAATTAAATAAATTTAGGTCCCTTCCCCTGCGGCCTAGTCAAACCTAGCTGTTAGAGGTCTGGTTAACCGTTACTCAGTCAGTTTTAGCTGTTGGAATGGTCTGCTGTCCCTATTTAATGCATCGCTCAGATTGGATCTTCAACTTACCCTGACGATAAAACACACTGGTTGGTTCAAACCGCATCGACAAATAATTTTTTATGTGATTTTACCAAAATTATTCTCCAAACAACTTCTAATATATTAAACACTCTGAAATTCCGATATATGAAAAACCCTCCATCACCTCCCCTTATTTGACCTTGGAGCTCTTATTTCCTCGAGGTTCTTCTTATTAAACCTTTGATATGGAAGTTATACACCGATTGTTATTCCACCTTATGCCTCCCTCCTTATCTCTCCTTTATAACATTTCGGGACTCTCAAGAGAAGAGATCCCAAACAACACGTTTTTTTTAATAATATTTTTATATATTAAATAATTTTAATATATTTTATTTTAATTTAATCTTAAATCTATTTCATTTTAATGTAAGTTTAATTTAATGGTTAATTAGCTTTTAATAAATTTAATTTTGGAATTATAATTAAATTAATTTATTAATGTTAATCGTAATTAATTAATTTTAACTTATAGTTAAGTAATAACTATTAATTTAATTTGGGATTAGATTTTAATTAAAAAATAATTATTTTTGGCTCAGACGACAATTGTTCTATAATTCTGTCAATTTTGATACTTCAACTTTGGAGGCTCATAAGTTGAGTTTTACTTAGTCAAATGAGGCCCAAGACAGCTCGTTAGATATATAAAATCATGGAGAATATTTATGAAGTGGTTGCATGACTATATTTAGTCACTAAAGGAGTCTAAAATTTAGTAAAAAATTAAACTCCAAATTTGTAACCAAACCTATTTTCTGAGTTTAGTTTTTGCATTATCATTTGCCCAATGTCTCTTTTGATTGCAGATCTATTCAATTATGTTCTCTTTAATCAATAATATCTTTACATGGATCAATGGGAAGAAAATATTTATTTTCATTTATTTGTTTATATTTTGATTGGAGATGTTTGCTTTCCATATTTGGTATTTTTTATTTTGATTTGGATTTAATTTAATTTTGCTTGGTTTTTGGTAGCAAACGAGCTGAGGAGATGAGGAAAAAAATATTTAGATCAATGGAATTTCTCCAGCAAGAGAGGAAAAAGAATTGAGGCCAATCAAATTTGTGAGAGCAAATTCATTCTCCAAACAATTCTCTCATTTTGATTTTCATTTGTAATTATAAATATGCCTTTTGGAGAATTCTCTAGAGGGTTCCTCTCTCTGCAATTCTGTAATTCTTAAAGAACTATTGTGAGAGGGGTTTTGTGGTGTAGGTAGAGAGGATCAATCTCAGATTTGGAAATTATTGGGATTTGTATCTTTTCATTTTGAACTATGTATGAGAGGCAGAGCTTGCACTATTACAACTCTTTCTTTTAACAACAGAGTTTATGCTTTGGAGGAGATTATAGGAGATTGAATTTAAAGAACAAAGTAAGAGAACAGGTTCAAATAAATTTGTATTAGAGATACTATTATTTTTAATGTGAATTTCATTCTTGAAGGAAAAATTATGTTAATTGGATTTATATTGTGTGTTACTTTCAATATGAATACATGTCTTATAGATTAGCTATCTAATATGCTTGTCTCATGAATCTGTTGTCAATTGTATCTTTTGCTCTGATATATTAAAACCAGATTTATAAGTAAATAGTTACTACAGAATCTACCATCTAATTCTGATTTAATTTCCATTGGAATTATGTGAACTACCTAATGTTATTGATTCATCATTCATTTTTAATAGATATTTGAACAACATGTTTGTTAATTATAATGTTAGTTAATTGAACAAATTCATTAGCTACATATTCATCTTAAACTAGACATGGTAAAATTCCAGTTATGTTAATATCTTTCTCATGGTAGAAAGAAGGACTAATTCTTCTTTTTGTCAACATAGGTTTAGCATAGTCTTCCTATTGATTTCATTATAAAGTAAATCTACACTTAGATTAAATCTTGCATTCTAGAAGTGCTCTTTCAAAAGAGGTGAGACCATAGTTGTGGTTTGGTTGAGCCTTAAATCAGCTTAAGGATTCGCTTCATTACCCGTGCACAATAGGAAGGCTAATTCGATTTCTCTTTCTTTGTTGGCGAGTTAAAGACATATTTTAAGCCAAAAAAGATATAGAGAGAGGGTACCTGGAGCCAATTGAACCATTCGGAACCACCATTCAAAACATAAAAGGAGTTTATTTAATTTCTTGACTAGGTGGTCTCCCTTATATGTTGACGAGGGCATAAAATCCCGTCAACATTTTTGGCACTAGAAGGAGGGTTGTAGTAAATTGTTTTCTTTGAATATTTTTAAGGTTTTATCTTATTACTATGGCTTCATGTAAAATATTTCCTTGGAGTTTATTTATTGGACCTCATCCAATGACCACTTCGGTAAATTCACTCCATACACTGTCTTAGGTAAAATACAATGGTAAGACATCTACTTTTAGTAATTTCCTTCAATTTGTTTTAAGTTGCAGTAATTTCAGTATTGATGAAGATATTATTTGGAAAATCTTCTCTATTACTTTGTCAAGAAAATCCAAAGGATGGTGCTTATCACTTCCAGTTTCCTTTGTACGTAGTTGAGATGAGTTTTCAAAGCTTTTCCTTCATTAATTTCAAGAATATGATTACGAAAATGTTTGTGATCAGTTAGAATATTTCTGTAGGATGGAAGGTAAGACTTTGTATATGTTTTATATTAGATTTGAATCAAACTAAATGCAATTTTGGCCCAAATATTTGCCTCGTCAATTCCAATTAATTGGATGGTTTAGACATTTAGTGTCTTTTTCCTGTAATAAATATGAAGAACTAGAAAGTATATCCTTTGTTGGTAATGATTCAATTGCTCAAAATAAAAAATCTGATTCTTGACGAAATGAAATTACGAATGTTAATCATTATGCCAGAAATGCTCCAAATTTACATAATGTTGATCAAGTAGAAATTCAACAAAATGCACAATATATTAATAGCAATCATCAACAATTTAATGAGTAGAAATTTAATCAACAACAAAATGAAAAAAATGCATAGCCTACTGCTGAAATTAATTTACAATCTATTGATAGTAAATTGCAAATTATGGAGGAGCTCAAAAAAAATTTACAAGTTGATCAAATGCACAAAGAATTTGAATTATCTATTTTAGAAACTCAGAAATAATCTATCAATAGAGAAGCCTTCTAGTATATATCTTCAACTTCCTATTTTTCTCTCTACCATGATATCTTTAGAAACAATAATATAATTCATAATCAATCAAAAATTATTTTGAATACAGATTTAATTTTAGAAAATAGAAGAACTGATATTAATAATGAATTATTAATTTTTGATATTGGTAGAGAAAATTTAATTAATAACTCAATCGATAATCCTAAAGATTCTCTTAATTTGGTATTTAATTACTTGTCTGATTCTAACTTATTTAATTCAAAAGAAAAGAACACTTATGAAGTTACTTATGATGATGACTTCAAATTTGAAAATACTCAACCTCTTTGCTCTTTAGAAATGGTTTTGTCTGACTCTCATATTCTCGATTCCTTAGGTGAATCTATTTTTGAAGATAAGGAGAAATTCAATTAAGGATTTATTCTGGTCCATTCTAATTTTGAAACATGTAATCATCATAGTAAATTTGGTATTAAAGAACCTATCCTAATTTTTTATTCCTATGATGATGAAGTACCATTTTTGGATCATAAGCTTGAAATCTTCCAATTCCTGCAAAATAATGCAAACAATGAGTTTAAATTTATAATATATATTGATAAATGTGGGAAATAAATATTTGCAAAAGAGTCTCAGCCATGTTGTACCATTAATTGTAACATTAATGTAAATTTTAATTTGCTTCATTTTCAGTTTCCTCAATTTGAATTTGTTTTTCTTTCGAATTTCATTCTTAAATATCAGAACACATTGTGCTAGAACTTTGAACATTCGGGAATTCAACACTCATTAGATGCTTTAATAAACACATGTAGTAATCAATGGAAACATTTTAACCATTATCAACAGCAAAAGATTATTTCTTTTATTTTTTTATTATTTTATATCGACACATGCCTTTCTTTAAATTGAATTTTTCATAAACTCTGGCACATGAGAGTTTAACATTACAATCTGGCCAACGATTTAATTTCTCCAGAGGTCTTCTAAAATTTCCATTTAATTTTCATCTACATCTTGCTAATTTATTTGGGAATAATATGGGAATTCCATTTTTAATATTTATTTTCATGCACTCTATTTTGTATAGAATACTACTAGTTTACATCAACTTACAACATTAAAGGCATATCATGGTCTATTGTTTTCTCTTCCTTTGAACTTCTTTTAAGTATCAATGGAAATTCATGTTGATTTTTATGAATAATTTGGTTGGAAGAATTTCAAGGTAATAATTTTCTAAATAAGCTTATTTTCCGAATGCGTTAATTGTACATAGTAGGTTTAATCTTTCTTTTAATAATTTAGTTGCAATTTTACACTTTTTAACTAATTTGTACACACATGAAGGAGTTAAAATGAGAGAATGGTTACATTGGAAGTATAACTATACTTAGTCACATTTCCTTTCATTAAGTTAATATTAGTAATAGAATAGTTTAGATTTAGCTTCATTTCATGTTTGTAGTTATTTTCCTACTCCAGATTTTCAATAAGCAAGTAATGAGCCCATGTTTGTCCCTTGGCATTCCCTTTCATTTTTTGACAAAGTTGCTTAGAATATATCAAAGTTCATATATTGTTGAATCATACATACTTGTGATTCACTTGATTGTCTTGCTTTTGCAAAACTTCATCACATTATCGATTTTTTTCTTGTTATAAAATCATATATGGTCAAGTAGAAAAGAATTGATATGGCCTGACAATTTTTTAGGATATCAAATTTTCAATTCACAAGTATTTATAGATGTCCAATTTAGCCACTCTTGTCTCTCAATGTAAATATGAAGCAGATGCAAATTGAAACCTCATTACTTAGAATTTTAATTTAGATTGAATAAGTAGATGATTTTGAACATATGCAAATTTTGAGAAATGTATGGAAGAAATTGAAGACTCATGAGGTAAATTTACAGTCAAAATTATTATCGGTATGCATTGATATGTTCATCTTCATCTATTGTCAATTTCTATTTTTCATTAATTTATTTTCTTATTTTTTTTTTCTTCTCTTACAAATCTTCATTGGCTTAACTAGGAGACTTGATTTTTAGTTAACTTTATAATAAAGCAAGTAGTCATCTTGTTCCAGACCATCGATATGTTCAGGGAAGTATTTATTTTTCATCAAAATCTTGGTATTCTATATTGTTGTTTCCTTTCTTATTTCCTTGCTTCACAAATACATGAAATGAGTCAATAATGTAGCTGAAATTGAATGTGAGACTCTTTCTTGTCAAGATTTTCTTCAAGCGAAGGAAATTGCAAAAAAAATTCTTGTAGCCAATTGTAAAAAATGTTCCCTCCCAACTTTTACCATTCCAAATCTTATATTTTCTAGGTTGAGTTGAACCATTGCACTACACTCGTTCATATTGCGTCCACTTTAGTCACATTCCTTTCCTCTAAAACGACTTAGAGCCTCTAACTCGTAAATCTTAGAATTCATGTCCTTTGTTATTCATTCTTCCGAGATTCCATTTCTCTCTGAGCCTTTTAAATCTTTGGATTAGTAAGATATCAGATTATATAATATAGTTGGTCTCTCGCCAATTCGTCCATTACTATATAGTTTGACTTATCAAGTTATCATGATGTTTGAGAGCTTGGAATATTGATAATTACAATTTTATCAAACCCCAAGCTTTTATTTCTTAAGATGACTTTGTAACCTTTAGGGATATACATTCTTCATGGTGTGTGCACATGGGCCTCTTTTTACTCTTCTCAACAATATCCCTAGCTAATGAAAATTTCATCACTTGTGGTTCATTTTATTTTTTTTCTTTATTTCACTATTGGATGCCCATTTCATTTTCTCAGTCATGTTTTAGTGTGCATCATAGTTTTCTTTTCAAAGCACTATTCAACAACCACTATGATGATGCAATCAACTGCTAAAGAAATTTGGAAAAGGTAATAGTATGGATCATGGTAAATTATTGTCTAATTTATCTTTTGTTTAATTTTTTGTTATATCACTCCATATTTATCATGCAAAGATTCAAAAACCCTCTCCATATACATATAAAGTACTATATATTTTGGGACTTGATTTTGAATTCCAAATGATGGAGTGAATATGAAATTTGAAATATAAAGAGAATAATTCCTGCTAGAATTAATAAAAAATCATATCTTCATTTTCTATTTTTGATAGACTTAGTTTACTTATGATTCATTGAATGCGAGACATTATTTTGTAGTTTACTACTTGCTTTAGTTCAGATTTAATAAATGATGTTTTTGGGTAATGATATTTCAAAAAGTTCAACTTCTTCATAATTTAAATTCCAATTAAAAGAAGAGGTTCTCTATTGTTAGACAAGATGATATTTCTTAGGTAAAATTAAACGAAATTTTCCAATGATAAGTTTCATATGCCCACCTTCATTCATTTCTATTTCTTTACATTCAGTTCCAATTTTGTTTTCACATGATTTTTATTTCCTTCATAGTTTCAAAGCCTCATTGTTTCTAACTCTGTGAGATAAAATTCATTAAAAATATCAACATAAGAAGAAGAGACATATGGTTTTCTTCTTTTAGTTGTTTGTCGAGACATTTTATAGTTAAGCTTGTTGGGGTTTGTTATTTAAATTTTGCATTTTGTTTTAGCTTTTGTTTTCTTCATTTTTAAATTTTTGGAGTTTGCTAATTTCCTTTTCACTTCATTTTGGAGTTCTTTTCCTTTTTCTTTCAGTTATGGTTTGATTTTGGTAACTCCGCCATGATTTATGTCAAAGGCATTTTCCTCACACAACAATGGCTGGCATACAGGAAAATCTTTACTATGTCTATTTCAATGAGTTTCATTTACCACTCAAGGTATATATTTATGGAATTATGAAGCCCTCTTGCTTTAAAATATTTTTCATGGAGGAACACATGTCATTTATAAGTAACATGGTTCACCTTTTCAAGAAAAGAACTAACCTGAGTTTAACTCAATGGATCCCTCCTATACCTCCACTTCATGTAAAAGGATCTGAATGATAGTCACCGGAAAATCTTTTGGGGGCAACATTATGAGAGTATTATATCCATTAGCATAAGTCTCTTTTACCATTCCACCTCTTTAACTCAAGCACATCATAAACTAAAAGTTCACAAATGTGTTTATCAAAGGGGTGATTAAAAGAGGAAGCATGGGAAATACAACTAAACTCGACAGGGCTATGGACACTCATTCGTAGCAGGACCATGCTTGTATGGCATAAAAGACAACTTCATCGGGGTATTGTTTAGGCTCGCTTGCACTGAAGTGATATCAGAGACCATTCATATTAATGGATATTTACTTTATCAAAACACTCATATATGTACCTTCTTCTATTTTTTATACAAGGTAATCTTAAAAATATTTTTTCCCCAAAATTTGGGTTCGTGATTTTTACTGAGTCTGCTTTGAGTACTTATTTTTTCGAATTCAGATTACTTAATCAATTTATGTTGAACCCATCAAAATGTTTTATTGTTTTATAGTTTGACAGAGTTGCTCATTTTTAACCTTTGGGTAAATTAAATTTCATCATATTTTAACCAGAGAAAACTAGTTCTTCTCCATGTATTGCCAATTGTTGAGGTGAAAACTCAACAACTCCATTTTTTAACTATTTGTTTCAAATAATAGGGACCCTTTCCGTAAATTTTTGGCTAAATCGTCGTTTTAATTTTGTTTAGTTAAGTATCCTACAATTTTGCCAAATTTCCATTTTCATTTTATTTCTATTTTGATTGTTTCATTGAATTCTACTTTTTGCAATATTTCCATTGGTTCTTGTTTTATCTCATTTGATTACCTGGTTTGCAAATGGTGCTTTGCCGAAATTCGATGACTTCCACTACCAAAGCTAAAAAAATATTAACAATATTTTTACGTTTTATAAAATAAATTTTATAAATATTAATTAATTAATTCTTATTTGATTAAAAATAAACCACCTAAACCAAAAACTCCAAATATAATACACAAAAAATAGTTATTAATTTATTTTTTTTTTAAATCCCACCTCACTTCCCTCACTTCCCTCTCCTCCCATCATTTCAGAACTCAAGCTTCTCGTAACAATTTCAATATATTAAAACTTCCCTCACCTCTCCTCCTTAACTCATCTCAGAACTCAAGCTTCTCGTAACACTTCAAATATATATATATATATATATTATATATATATTATATATTATATATATATTTAACCACATGGTGAAACAGGTAACTATCAAGCCTAATCCAGGAGGACCCGGATCAACTCATATTTTGCTGAAAACTACGAAGAGTTATATCAACCACCTGTAAATCAGGTATACTAAGATCCTGATTTTAGCAAGAGCAGACTAAAACGGTTTGGGGAGCCCGCCCCTCTAGCCGCCACCATAACAGGTCACTGTACTCCGTTATCGGACCTCAGAACTGTTATTTCCTCGGGGGTCTTCTTATTAAACCTCCAATATGGCATTTCCTGATACTCCGATTACTATTACACGTTATGCCTCCCTCTTCATTAATCCCACCTTATCTCTCCTTTATAACATTTCCCGACTCTTAAAAAAGAGATCCCAAACATCATGTTTTGTTTTAATAATATCTTAATATCTTAAATAATTATATATTTTAATTATAGTTTTAATTATTTTATATTTTATTATTTTAATGGTATATAATTAGTTTGTAATTAAATTATTAAATTTTAATATATAAATTTAATAGTAATTATATAATAAGTGTAATAATTAATTTAATATATATAATTAACTAATAATTATCAATTGAATTTGAGATTAGATTTTAATTAAAAAAAAATTATTTTTTGCAGGCAAAGATTTTTTTTTTAATTCTAGCAATTTTGACACTTCAATTTTGGAGTCTTATAAGTTGAATTTTATTTGGCTAAATAAGGCTTAGGACGGTTCGTTAGATAGATAAAATCATGGAGAACATTTATGATGTAGTTGCATGACCCGATTTAGTCACTAAATGAGTCTAAAATTTAGCATAAAATTAAGCTCCAAATTTGTAACCAAAGCTAATTTTGAGTTTAACTTTTGTATTTTCATTGGCCCAAAGCCTTTGTTGATTGCAAATCCATTTGATTCAATTTTATTCAATCATTAAGATCTTTACATGGATCAATGAGAAGAACAAATTTCTTTTTATTTATTTATTCAAATTTTGATTGGAGATATTTGTTTTCAAGATTTGGTATTTTTATTTTGATTTACATTTTAATTTAAGTTTGATTGGTTTTTGGCAAGAAAACGGTTCAGGAGACAAGGAAGAGAATATTTGGATCAATGGAATTTCTTTAGCAAGAGAGGGAAAGGAATTGAGGCCAATCAAATTTGTCAGAGCAAATTCATTCTCCAAATAGTTCTCTCTTTTTTATTTTCATTTGTAACTATAAATATGGCTTTTAGAGAATTCTCTAGAGGGTTCCTCTCTTCTACAATTCGGTAATTCTTAAAAAATATTGGAATGGGGGTTTCATGTTGTAGGTAGAGAGGATCAATCTGAGATGTGAGAATTATTAGGATTTGTCTCTTTTGATTATGAACTATGTATGAGAGAAAGAGCTTACACTATTGCAGCGCTTGCTTTTAGCAGTAGAGTTTATGCTTTCGAGGAGATTATAGGTGATCATATTTAAAAGATAG
>APFE030719722.1:11332-28206 GCA_000404065.3 Pinus taeda
GACACTTATTCAACCGAGATTATCCTGATTATACACTATTGCAGAATGCATGCATAATACATAATCTCATCTACGTTGATCATCAATTTAATAGTATTCAGAAACATACACATGCACACATTAAAGCATCAATCACACATATCAACACAGTATGTACCCGGGGAAAGCATAAAGCTGAAAACGCCACAACTATCTGTATATTATATTGATTGAGATCATGTAACAATACATAGTACAATACTCCTCACAAGTACTCAGCACTATCTCCACCTGTTACACACAATACAGCTCAGATCTGAATCAATCACTGGCTCAAATCACCTCTGCTGCTTTCCTGCCTCCACTGCGCAATCCTTATTAGAGAATGGATGAGATTAGATGAACCATTCACGTTTTTACCTTGTGTAACACTACGCAATCCTCATTGGCAACAAAATCCCATTGATTGTGAAAATCACACGCACAACTATAGTCACAACTGACAGCTGTCTTGCCCTTTCACTCACCTCTAACACTTATCTCCACTGAACTGTCCATGCACTGAGTTAACTGATGTATTCTTCAATTGCTTTATGAGTTAATAATTAGTGAATTAATTAATAACTAATTCACACCACTCAACATTAGTCTATTTGCTAGTTAGACTAACTACAACTAGTTCAACTAAGTCAAACTGAACATAACTCCATCAACTCCTGATCCAACTCCACAGAACTCAACCACTGAAGTCCTAACTAAAGTCCTCCATGCAATAGCTCAATTTAACCCATAGGAACCACGTATTGCCTTCTGGCAGCTGCATTTTCCACATCCATAGCTCGAACTGAAGTGCTCCAAGAGAATAAGATAATGTTTATAGTCCAAATATTATTAAGAGCTAATAATATTCGACTGTTCTATTTTTAGCCTAGTAGTCTAAAAATAGACTCTGCACATATGTATAAAAATAGAAGTCCATCTATGTTTACCAACATGACCAATCATCCACAAATAGCATCCTACAACTCATAGACCATGATCCATATGTCTAAGAATAGACATAGTTTAAAAATAGACTTTGCGCCAAAAATAGCCAGCGGGCCCACTTAGTGAAGGCGACTTCTTTCCACTAAGCTCCATCATCTTGTTGCATTCTCAACAGGTTGTCTGTTGATCCTCAGGATGGATCATTATTTCTTTATACACATAGAATCCATCCATGAAGGAAAAAATATTATTTCCCACACACTCATTAATAATTTGATCAATCAATAATGTAGGTAAATAGTCTTCTAGACAAGCCTTGTTTAGGTCCCTAAAATTAGTGCATATATGGATCATCCTTATCCATGGGACATTCAATTAGTGGAATGAGATAGATAAATCCCGCTTTGAGCAGTTTCTCTACATCTACCTCAATTGTTGCAACTTTCCTAGGGTTTACTAGTCAAATCTTCTGAAAGACCAATTTCAAATTTTTGTAGGTACTCATCTCATGTTGTATGATTCTTCTTGGGTCAATTTGAGGTGTTTCTTCATAACACCATGTGAACACATCACAAAACTCATTAAATAGGTCAATATAGATCTTAACTTCTTCAAGAGTAAAATCAAATCCTATAAAAACATTTCCAATAATGATGGTATATCTAGAGATGTTCAACGACATAGTTTGGGAGATATTCGCCATGTTCCATTCAAAAAAAAAATTAAGCTAGGGCCAAAGGTTTCAACGGCCTATGAAAATTTCCATATGACGTGGAATAAGAAAAAATAGACTCAACCCTCTGTAAATCAAGGAGAAAAATAATACTGATGACACAAATCATCCCACAACCTTTCTACACCTGTCATAACTTCTAGGATTGCTTCATCAGATGGCAGGACTATATAAAAAAAAAAATATAGCCATGTTTAAGTTATTTTCCCCTAACTAGAACTATATCATCATCCAAATATTCTGATGGAACAAATATTGGATCAAAGTCTATATCATTATTAACAATAGTTTAGCATGTAAAATTTGTTGCAAACATTTGAGAAGCCATTCCAACAACCCATCCCACTTCGAATGCAACAATAAAAGAAGAAACATTCCAAGGTTCCTCAAAATAATTATTCTAGAAAAAATTATTTTGAGGGACCCCCTTATATTCTAAAGAAATGGTATTAATATGCATCACCCAAGGTGGAAAATCGAAAGTACCCATCAATGAAGAATACATTCCAACTCCCAAATTATTAGTAGGTTGTTGAGAATTGTTCACTCATGGGACAATAGAATATGAAAAGCACTGGGATCAAGTTGGTTATAATCCAACTAAACAATTCTAAGGATCCTCCCTTCATAATGGAAACATAGTACACAAAATAAAGTCGACACAACAACTTTCATCATGTAAACCCAATTTCCTCCTAGTTGAATAACATAATCGAGATTTGGAGTGACTACTTCTACTTCCACATTTACAACTTTGTCCCCTAGTCCAACTGAGAAGACAGGTGCAATCCCATATGCTTATGAGAATTTCCATCAAATGTGGTTAAAATTGGTGGAGATATAACCAACTTTGGAGACCTTATCACTTTTTCTAGGTAAAATGATATTGACATGATAGAAGTGGAAGCTCCTTCATCAACAATGCTTCGAAAAATATTCCTTTTTTGGTATATTTCTTTAATTTGAAAGGACACCTGATGAGGTAATCTAGGTTTTACACATGTAGTATCAAACATAATCACTTGATAATTCTTTGGGTCAATTGCTCCAATTGTAGTGAGTCATGCACTCCTTTATGTAGGAAAAAATTGAAGTACTTCTAAAATTGACATAACACAGGAAATCTAAGCTAAATATTTGAGCATGAATATTTATAAGCAACCATGGAATATGGATTAAAGCTAAAGTATTTAAAATATATCTTAGGCATCCGAGGAGTGGACTCAATAAACGGTCGCTCAATATGTAGAGCTTCCTGTGAATTGGAAGCAAATTTCACCTTGGAAGACACAATCTTCATAATCACGAGCCCTAGTTGATAAATTAACTTGAGCCTTAACCATATAAAAATTTGATGGAGATTCCCCCTCAAACTATGTGCCCCCTAGGTGGGGTCCAGTATTAGTAGTAATGCCACAAAGTAACTATTTCCCATGGGGGAAAGGGTTGTTAAGTAAAACTATGAAATTAGAAGGACCCTCTTAAGCTAGAAACCACTGAGCATCCTAAAAATTAGGGCATAAATGATTTATATGGTCTCCCTTCCATAACTTATAGGGGAATGTCACTTACTTTTTCCGCTCTTTATTTTTCTCACTAGTATTATTACTGGGTTTAGTTGTATCCTCCTTATCTTCCTTGTTTTTCTTTTTACCACGTCTTTTGTTCTTCCCTCCATATTATTGGTTTCCTTTGGGACTGGAATATTGTACTACATTAACCATAGAATATTGTGAAGGAGGAGATTCATATGACATAACTTACTCGACATAAGTAAGTTGCAAAGTCATCTACTAAAATTGGTTCACTAACAAACTACCCTATTCGAACCAATCAATCCTACAACCCCATCAACATTGGGCCCTAGTTTCAATTTGGCCAATTCTATTGAAGGTCTTGGTGCATCAGGAAAAAATTCTTAAATGAAACCAGAGTACAAATAAATTAGATCCAATTGATAGGTCCTAAATATAGCCTATTATTCTATGAGTAATCCAAAAAGTGACACATCTTTAAATATGGTTGGCTCTAGTGACTTCAAAAACTTCTCAAGTAAAAATTAATCAAGTATTTATGCTTTGATCATTCTCTTTATTCTTTGACATTCTTGGATGTGGTTGGAGATATGAGTGATCTTATCCTGTTTGAAATTGCAAGAGCTCATTTCAGACGCCATATCGAATAGGAAATTGGAAGTGGTTAAGGAACACTATGGCCATATGGTTAAATTTTGAAAAACGATCCTCCTTTTAGTTAAATATGCAATTTCATAGCATTCCAAACTAGGTTGTGTTGAAAAATCCTCAAACTAATTGAATCATTAATCAAAGAGTTTGATGAACACTGTAGGTGAAATGTGGTTATATGATCTGCAATATCCTAACCCGACTTTCCTTCAAACTTAGGGATGTTAAAAGGAAGTTTAGTAGGGACTGGGGGCCAAGTTGGATCATACCAAACCAAGTCCTTAGTTAACTTTGAAAAATCTGGAAAATTAAGAGTTTCCAGAAATGGTAACCATGGAGAAGCAATAGGATTCCACCCCTCAGAATGAATTCTTGTAGAAGGACCATAGTTCGGAAAAGAATATCCTAGGTTTGGAATAACACCATATTTTTAGTGATTACTCATAGAAATTTATGAATTATGATATAAACCTTGTTTTTTGGGAATATACAGAGGATATCCTCCACTTATTATAGAACCATGAGAAATAGAGGTGTTACCTCTTGATGAAACATTATAAGAAGGATAAACCCCATGGTAAGTGTTCCAAGTGCTAGCTAAGGAAAAAATCTCGTTGATGTTATACTAGTAGGGAAGGGAATACTTCCATGCTGTCAAAACATTTGATAAGGGATACCAAACCCTGAACCAATCCCTACATGATATACCATACCCTACCCTCTTTTCCCTTGAAAAGGATTGATATGTTGAGAGAAGCCTTGAAATGGAAGAGATCCACTTCCAAAGGAAGTGTTGGAAGGAGGAAAATGTTCACTTCCAAAAACAAATCTCTATAAAGGGGATAAAACACTATCATAAAAGGCATAGTAGAGGGAATGGTAGATGATAAATAGGAAGGGATTGTAGGAATCCCTGTGGATGATATCCAAAAAGAGAAATCATTAGTGAAAGGAGCATAAGGTTGGATACAACTAATCAAGCTAGGATTAGGGGTAGAGCCAATAACTACCGTGTTGAAGGAAAAGGTTCCCCCTTTTACTGTTGAAGACGGTGTATGCACTCTAACCAAATTAGTATCCATAATAGTGCTACTAACATTGACCATTTTGAAATAAGGAGAGTCTGGAGGAATTAATTGAATTGGGGTACCCATGTATGATATAATGTGGGGGGGTTCGAGGGAATAATATGTAAAGAAGTCCCATAATACTTTGGGATATATTCCACCTTTACCTCATCTTCTAAATGTTAAAATACCCTAGCAAGGACCAGAAAATTTCCATCCAACCATAAACAAAACCATGCCCTTCCTCTAAAGTAGAAATGTGTGTTGAATCATTTCTCTCTGTTGCATTAGCTTGAAGTGGCACGAAAGAACTAGCGAAATTTCTCTTATGCCTTCGAGGTGAAGGCTTAAAAATTACAATAGAAAGCCTGCAAAGCCTCCTAAACCAACATACTGACCAATTAACCACCTTTAATAAGATGTATTTTAATGACTTAAATCACCTAAGGAGAACTAGGATCACAAAGCACTCACAAAAAGTATTAAAGACACAAACAAGAAAATAGGCTTCATGTATTTTCACTCCAGGAGATTAGGACCAGACACAAAAATACAAGAAAGTAGATAAAGGGCCTTCTGAAGGTAAGCTTGGGATGATGAGGGCCTAATTCCTACTAGATATGATAACATAAATAGTTACACTAACCTCATGATAATAGCCTTTGCCGGTGCAAGTGCACTCACTACACAGGGAAACCTCTAGAAGTACTATGACAATTGTAACAACCCTGGTGAAAGATCCATGTAACAAAAGTTAATAAAGGAAAAAATAATAACCATGGTTGACGAGACACTTATTTCAAGTTGAATTTTGGGCAAGACATCCTAGTGGGTGTTCATTTGGTTTATTATGGCTAATGAAATTGGTAAAGGCAGTGACTAAGGCTTTGGAAAGGAAAAATCGCATTTTTGGCACATTTATTTATGAAAATAATGGAAATTAGGAGAAAAAGTACGTGAAAGGGCACAAGTTGCATATGAGGAGGAAATTTAAGGAAAATAGTGGAAAATGAAGAAAATAGAGGCCCCATTCATGAAAAGGCTTCTGAGGATCAGTTGGTAACTTTTTGTTAGTTGAGTTTTGGAGCTCTCTCATTACTCTCTCCCTCTCTCTCTCACTCTTAGACACTTAGAGTTTTCTTGGAGCATTTTTGGCATTGGAGCAAGAAAGGCAAATAAGGGAAGAGGAAGAAAAGATCAAGCAGAGAAAGGTAGTATCAAGTAGCTACAACAGGATTCATTGCGTGTCAATTTGCACGTGTATTTTCCTTGTTAGATTTGGCATGCATGGTATTGAATGTGGCTCTTTTATATTGTGGAATGGGTTTTTCTAGGTGCAACAATGTTTTTAGCCTAGCCTTGCCATTTCTAGATAGCCATGGTGTGATGGGGTTCTCATGTTTTGGTTGAGATGGATTGTTGGATGGATTCGAGGCTAAGTGGGGTGGATCTTTGAATGATAGAGAACATGGCATAGTTGTCCTTGAACCAGACTATGGATCACGGTAAATCCACTAGCCTAGTGACCCTTGAGCTATAGACTATGAGTTGTGGTCAATCTAGGATTGTGTTGCCTTGGTGGGCCTAGAAATCCTTGCCGGTGAATGCAAAGATATATGGTAAAGCCAATAGGTGGTTTGCTCTCCGTTGGGCCTAGTAATCTTGATTTTGGGATATGCAGTAAAGCCTAGAGAGTTTGTCTTGGTGTAGGGCCCAGTGATCAGGGTTTGGATTGCAGTAAAGCCTGAGAGACTAGGAGACAAGAAAATTCCTCACGATGTAGGTGGAGAAACCTGGTGGCATCCATGCCTTTTTGGCCTAGTGATCGGGTGGAGATCATGGTAAAGCATGTTATGATGTGTTCATTATATTGGCCTCGTGATCTGGGATGGATTATGATAAAGCCCGGTTTTTATATTGATGAGGGTGAGGTGGTTTAGCCTCAGTATGCCCAGGTTGGTTCTTTTGGTTTGAGTCCCACATTAATGATTGGAATATGGCACAAGGGTGAATGGATGAAGATAGATTTGGCTCAGCCATTCTATGGTTGGGTGGAATATGGAAGTCCCATCCCGGGTTTGGTTTTTCCATCATTAATGAAAGGTTATTTCTCCTTGTATTTATATGAGTATTTTGATGGATTATATGTGGTCTATATTGTTGCACTTTCATGAGTATTTTTGTTGTTATTATGTTGGTTATATGTGTGTTTTATGACAACAACTATGTATGTCTCTCAACATGTTTTTTTCTTGTAAATGACAAGATAATGTATTTATGGCCTAATATATGGTAATGCAGCAAATGGCATGAGGGAACAATGGTTCTTAGAAATTCTAAAATAAGTACAAGATCCATATGTTTAATTATGTTGGTTATACCTGTAGATTACAAGTTTGTGACATGTTTGACAAACTGCTTTTCATGGCTAGTAGGAATCTGATTAAGGAATTATTTAGCTTATTGTTTTTTCATAATTATTTCCCTATTATTTTATTGTTCTTGAGTTATCATTCCATTCTAGGCAGTGACCTAGGCTCTGGGTTTGCAAAAGTGGCTCAAATCTTGAGGTCACTGGCATAGCACTGATAATTGGGTCTCTGCATGCTAGCAGGCAAGCCTATGAGAGCGACTCTGGGTTTCTTGACATTGTGATGCCTATAGCATGAGAGTGACTAAGGCTATCCAGAACATCATTGGGACCTAGGGATAGGATGTCTGAGTGTCTAACATGTCTCCTAACGGTTTTGGTCCTGACGTGGATAGGTTGGTTGAAGTGTTCTGTTGATTCCACTTCCTTAAGGTCACGCACAATCATAGTAGCATATCGTCGCATGTTTACCCCAGCTGGCTGGTTACTTGGGAAGATGTGGGAGGAGGGTGTTACAGAGTGGTATCATAGCATGGTTCACCCCTTAGACTTGATGGGCAGTGTGTGTTGGTCATGCATGCATGTTAGTTGCATGTGTGTTTCCTACATTTGCATTCCATGTGCTTGTTACATTTGCTTGATGTTGATGACGATGGTAGAAAGGTTTTCATGAGGAATTTGATGTTGATCTTGTGGAATTCATCATCATGAGTATATGACTGGTTGCATATGGTTATATGTTTCTTACATGTTGATTATATGTCGCTTCACTACATCCTTGTATATTAGGTGTATTATTGAATGTTTTGATTACATGTATCATTCTTGTAGGTTAATTACAAGAATTGATCGCTTATGCTCAATTACATGTGTTTATGTGTATGTGTAGTTGATTTTGAATTTATTATGCATGTTCATGGTTGCATGTGGTAATGTGTACAATGGAGTAATGGTTGTTGTCATGCATGAGGTCATAGCATGCATTGTTGATATGGCCTTACATTGATGATTGGATCCTAACTAGAGTGATGTTTATGTGTTGATACATCTATTTACATATGTCTGTATGCTATTATGTTTATGTTATACATGTATCACACTAATTTTTGATCTTGCAGACAAGGTATCCTCCCTAAATTATGCTAAGGTACGTTGATTTATTTTGATTTGGTTTATCTGACATATTGTGCATTGCAGGAAAGAGATCAAATGGCATCGCAGACTATTGTGGATGTTGGTCAAAGCATTCCTCGTATCTATGCAACAGTGGAAAATAGACAAGCAGAACACCAGGCATCTATCATTGAGATGGATGATAAGCTTTGTGATCAAGCTATTTCTATTTTGATTGATCTTGGAACTAATTATAGTTATGTTAGTCTTGACTCAGTGGATAAGTGTGGTTTGAGTAAGGAATTACATGCAGAGTCTTGGTTAGTGTAATTGGCCACAAGGACGAAGAAGCAAGTTCATCATTCGATAAGAGCTTGTGCATTTGATCTGAGTGATATGCCTATCACAACACATTTGAATGTATTACCATTTGGATCATATAGTATTTTGTTGGGCATGGATTGGTTGTATCTTCATAGAGCCAAGGTAGAATGTTATGACAAATCCATTGAGTGTGTTGATGAAATGGAGAATCAAGAGTCTTGCAAGGTAAGAAGAAAACCACATTAGTTAGGATGGTGACAACTATGAAAGCAAAGCATAGTCTCATGAAAGGATGTATGTTATTTACAGTACACATTTCTCGTGATAAGGGTAAGGAGGTTGAGGATGAAGATGTGTTGAGAAGGCACCTAGTTCTATAATAGTTCAGGGATGTATTTCCTGAGGAAATTTCAGAATTGCCACCTCATAGGGAGGTAGAATTTTCTATTGAGTTAGTGCCAGGGGTAGCTCCAACATAAAGAGCACCTTACAGGATGAGCACACCTGAGTTAGTTGAGTTAATGATACAATTGAAGGAAATGTTCGACAAGGGATACATTAGGCCAACTGTATCACCTTGGGGTACACTAGTATTGTTTGTGAAAAAGAAAGGTGGAACTCTTAGATTATGCATTGACTATAGGCAGTTGAAAAAAGTGACCATCAAGAACATATATCCATTGTTGAGGATTGATGACTTTTTCAATCAGCTGAAGGGAGTAGCAATGATATCCAAGATCAACTTGAGATCGGGATACCATCAAGTATGCATCAAGGAATAGGATATCTTCAAGACTGTGTTCAAGATTAGCCATAGGAATTATGAGTTTGTTGTAGTTCCATTTGGCTTAACTAATTCTCTAGCTACATTTATGTGCTTGATGAATATTGTGTTGCGGCCATATTTGGATAAGTTTGTTATTGTTTTCATGGATGATATATTGGTATATTCTAAAAATGAGGAAGAGATATTGCTATATTGTAAAAATGAGGAAGAGCATGTTGAGCATTTAGTAGTAGTGTTAAGGTTGTTGAGAGAGCATCAGTTGTATGCTAAGCTCAACAAGTGTAGTTTCTTTCAGACTGAGGTACATTACTTGAGACATGTTATCTCCAAGGAGGGCATTTTAGTAGATCCAGAAAAGATAAGGGCCATCATGAAGTGGGTAACTCCTAAGAATGTAGAGAGGTGAAACCTTTCATGGGTTTGGCAGGCTATTATAGGAGGTTCATCAAGAACTTCTCATAGATTTCTTATCCTATCACATCATTGTAGAGGATAGGTAAGAATTTCAAATGGATAGAGGAGTGTGAGGCTAGTTTTAAGTAGCTTAAGTAGTTGTTTACACGTGCACTAGTGCTCCAGATTGCATATCTAGACAAGGAGTTTGTAGTGTGTACATATGCTTGCAAGAGAGGATTTGGTGGAGTCCTTATGCAGGATGGACAGGTGGTATGTTATGAGTTGCAAAAGATGAATGAGCATGAGAAGAACTACCCGACACATGATCTTTAGTTAGCAATGATTATACATGCATTGAAGATGTGGAGGAACTATCTTGTTGGTAGGAGGTTTTTATTGATGAGTGATCACACTGGGTTGAGGTATTTGCTTGACCCGCTGAATATGAACTTCCAAGAGGCTAGATTGTTGGCCATGATCAGTGAGTTTGATTTTAATATCAGATACATCAAAGGTAAATAGAACAGGGTGGTAGATTCTCTCAACATGCAGGTATAGGTAAATCACTTGGCAACTATGAGCTCCTATGGGACAGACTTAGAGGATAGGATCTTGCAGGTAGGTTAGCAGGATGTCAGGTATGTGGATATTGTGCATAGGTTGCAGCAGGGTGTTGGTATAGGTACAAGTGGTAGTATAGGTACAGGTGAAGGTATAGGTACAAGTATAGGTGGAAGTACATGTAAAGGCACAGGTACAGGTATAGGTGAAGATGCACAGGGTATGGATTGTTGTCTTACAACAGAGGGATTTGTTAGATTCAAAGATAGGATATATGTGGCATATAGAAGCGAGCTTAAGAAGGTGATATTGAGAGAGTTTCATGCGAAACCATATTCGGGTCAACTAGGGTATTAGAATACATTGCTTGTGGTGAAGAGATATTATTGGCCGAATCTGAAGAGGGATGTAACAGATTTTTTGGGTAGGTGTTTTGATTATCATTGAGTGAAGGCAGAGTGAAAACATCCAGGTGGACTGCTACAAACGATTGCAATTCTAGAGTGGAAATGGGAGGTCATTTCCATGGACTTCATCACAGTGTTGTTGAAGACAGTGAGACAACATGATTCCATCATGGTTGTTGTGGACATGTTAACAAAGGTTGCACATTTCATTCCGATGAAGTCTACATTCTCAACTAGTGATGTGGCATAGGTATTCATCAAAGATGTGGTCAGATTGCATGGTGTTCCAAAGAATATTGTGTTAGACATGGATGTGAATTTCAGCTCCAAGTTTTGGAAGGAGTTATTTGCACATTTGGGCATAGAGTTGGCCTCTAGCACATCTTATCATCTGTAGACAGATGGATAGACAGAGAGGGTCAATAGGATATTGGAGGACACGTTGAGGAAGTATGTGATGCATCAGTAGTGGAAGTAGGAAGAGTATCTCCCCTTGGTAGATTTTGCATTCAACAACAATGATTAGGATCCATTGAGGATGAGTTTGTTTGAGGCATTATATGGGCGGAGTTGCAATACTCCTATTAGTTGGAGTGATTTGGTTAATAGGGTGTTGATTACACCAAATATGTTGGTAGAAATGGAACAAGAAATGCAGGTTATCAAGAAAAACTTAAAGGTCAGACAGGATAAGTAGAAGAGTTATGTAGATAGGAACAAGTTGTTCAAGGAGTTCTAGGTTGGGGAAGTGTACTTTCACATCAAACTGAAGAAGATCTCCTTGTAAATTGGATTATGTGCCAAGATGGAACCATGATTTTGTGGACCCTTAAGTGTCATTGAGAGGATTGGGCCAGTAGCCTATTGATTTACTCTAACTTCGACAGTGAAAGTACATGATTTTTTCCATGTGTCATTGCTTAAGAAGTATTTTAATGATGTTGATTATGTGATTGAATGGTCTATATTGCAGGTGGAACCAAATGGAGAATTCCAGCTGGAGCCTTAGTGTATATTACATAAAAATGTTCTCATGATCTGGAACTAAGAAATCAAGCAAGTTAAAGTGCAATTGAAGCACTTTGGGCCTAATTAAGCTACATGGGAGATGGTGGATTAGATGTGGGCTCTGTATCCTTCCTTGTTTGGTAGTTGAGGCAAAGAAATTTTGGCTTGATGTTTTGGTGTGGTTTTGGTATATGATATGGTATATGCTTTGGTATATGTTTTGATGATGTTTCTATATGTACATATGTATATGGATGTAAATACCACCATGAACTAAGTTATAAAGCTTCAATAAGTGGTATGGGTGTCATGTTATTATTTTTTCATGTTGTTATGTTATCATGATGGTTTGGTTTTAGCAGGGTGATCATTTGTTGGCTTAGAGGGTCCTGACCCAAGTTCGGAGTTAGTTGTGCCAATCAAAAAAACCCTACGATGCTAGCCCTTACGGAAACAACTGGTGTAGCGTAGGCGCAGTCTCACCTAAAGCAGTACTGGGGGATGCAAGAACCAAGTTTCTACATCCAGAGACTAGTGTGATGTCTTACAATGCCTTAAATCCTCCTCCGTGCAAATCCATAAACTGCTAGGGCTCTTTTACTATATCTAGGTTAGTCGGCTTCCAAACCTTCGCGAAGGCCCGCGATCAGCAATTGCGGACCTTAAAAAGGTGATTTACCTACTTTCACGCATCAACAAGCAACCCTAGAACGAATTTCGCGTAGATCTACTTGATTCATTAAAAAACATAAGAAAGATGGTTTATAACTTCGTGGAAGTAGATAACCATTCAATTCATTCATTATTAAGACATATTCATTTAATTTGCACAACATTCATTCAATAATTTAGAAAACATATCATTAATCGAAAACATAGAATATAAACAGATTCAATGGAAATACTCAATAATTCTTCAAAAAGTTGTCTTTATTGATCTTTCATTCACAGATTATAGACTCTTGACCTTGTTCACATAGTTGTAGGGGTCTGTGCCCTCAGCTATAGACTCTACCCAGGCCTCTTGCGCACTTAGCTACAGGAGCCTTCCCTTCTCTATCTAAGGGCAGGAAGCAGAGCCTTCCTACCTTAGCACTTGCCCAAGACTACAAAACTCTTCAATGTACCCAATTCTCTATCCCAAGGTCACTTATAAGAATTTCTATGACTCAACTATTTATAACTTTTCTAATATAATACCATGGCCCAGGGCTCATGGGTGAGTCTTCCAAACCGACCAAAATAAAGGGTTAAAACGCCTTTGACTCCTATTTATCTGCACGCTCTACATCTAAATTTCATGGAGACTTTACATATTTTATAGAATTGTTTACAAAAATGACTAAGTTAATTTAATTTACCCTTGGGGACCCCATCCCAATAGGCCCCCAATGCAAAGATCGTGACTCGCCCTCGAGTCACTCAATTTATTTTTCCACTTTCTGGCGAAGATCATTGAATGCCTTGGTCAATGTCTAAAGCTCTGTGGTACTCAGTGTTGCTTCTTGTCGTACCTCTTGGACCAATTTCTGGGTGGTTGGCCCTTCTACGACAAGTTGTGTAGTCCTCTGGGTCTACTGCATGGCCTTCAGCTTCTCATGGATGTCCTGTGAAATTTGGCTGGCTTCCTCTATCCAAGGCTGAAGTCGGTCTCTGGGCAAGGACTGCTTTTTATTCAAATACTGGATGTGTATCAACTTTTCCTTGCCTCCCTTCAAGTGCTTGAAGCTTAGGTCCTTCACATGTGACCCTCTTCCACAGTAGGGGAGAGTATACCCCAAATTTTCCTGAATCAGGATCCTTGGTCACTTTAGTTTTTCCCTTTCATAGAGGGATGTACTTAGGCAGCATAAAGGTAGGCTCAACCCCCTTGGCATCAACCTCTTTGACACCTTGGTACTCCTCTTCTTCTAAATCCATCACTTTTTCTGGTTGCTTGTGCTTTTTTTGCTTCGGTTGTGCCTTTGTATGCTTCCTTGCTGACATTCTTATAGGTAATGGTTTCTTCTATTTTTCCTTTGTGGCAGACTACTTTTCCCTTGCGGCTAGCTTTTTTGCTTTTGTGGGAGTTTGTTTCAGCCTAGGCGACCTCAACGGCATGGGCATAGAAGGAGTAGCCTCCATACTAGATGCATTGGGACCTAGCACGTCAAACATGACTGCTTCTGAATTGAGGGCTTTAGCAGGATTAGTATTAGTCATCCTTTCAATGAAGATCTCTCGGGCCATTGCAGAAGAGTTCACAAATGAGGGGTGCATCACAAATTCTTCCTAGGATGCTCAATTCATATGCGTCAAGCAAAAAAATGCTCCAGAAATTATTAGAATGCAAATTGTTCTCTGTTGGAACAGCACGAGTAATTTATAGGGGGATTTGAATTCAAATCTAACTGTTCCCCCCACATTGGGATGATAAATTCTTCTTTGGTGGCAGATCTTCAAAGAGTTTTTCCTTAATTTCCGCCACGACGCTCCTCTTAACGGCATTTAGCCATCAAGTTAGGAATAGTAACACCAATGGTCATTTTTTTGCTGGGTTGTGTGACATCCTCCTCCATGGCAGAACGTCCTGAGTGCAACTTCAACTGATGCACCCTCATCAATCTTCATGCTGCCTCATCACTGCCTTGTCCTCCAAGTTTGGTAGTGTAGTTTATATTCCCACACTTCGTTTGCAACTTCCTAGAGCATTAAGACTATCATGCTACAATATAGTCATCATGTAGGATCCCCTCTATGCAGCTTTAACCTGGAAATGGCTCACCATTCATCTTCACGAGCTAAATTATGCCACCATCTATAACTTCCTTGACAATATATGGTCCTAGCCAATGCATCTAGAATTTACCTGGAAATTTAGCGAACTTAATATCATATAACAACACAAGATCATTCACCTCGAATGTGCAAAGCTTGATATGGTGATCATGCCATGATTTTTCTTGTTCCTTCTATACTTGTTGGTGGAATCCTACCAGAAATCAATCTTCCTCTAGCTCCATTAGATGTGCGATCCGTTCCTCCAAAGCCTCGCAATCTACCATATCTTTCAAATCTTCTCTGTGCAGGCTAGGTACAATGTCCTCCATAGGCATCACCGTTCGACACCATAGACCAATATGAATGGTGTTTGTACTCTCAGCTTCTTATAGGTTATTCTATAGGCCCATAGAACTGCAGGTATGCACACATCCTAGTCATTCTACTGCACATTACAGATCTTTGTCAACGTGTTCTCTAAAAAAAAAAAGTAAAAGCTTTGATTGTCCCATTTGCGTATGGTTAATATGGTGTACTCTTTTGATGATATACTTGAAATTTCATCTATCAACATGTTAATCATTTCATTCAAAAAGTGCGTACCCCTATCACTCATTAAGATTTTTGGGCATCCAAACCATTTTGAGACATGTTCAAATAATAATTTTACTATCATAGCCCCTGTACATTCATTTACTGGCTGTGCTTCCACCCATTTGGTTAAATATTTCATCATAGTGATAATGTAGCACGCACCTGTCTTCTTTCCAGATGGCTAAATTGGCCCAATAAAATCGATTGCCCACTTCTCAAATACTTGTAAAGATACTTGATGATGGAGTGGTAGTTTGTCCCTTCATGATGGTCTTCCAGTCCTTTGACATGCATCACACACCTTACAGTATGCTTTGGAATCCTTGTAAAATGTTGGCCACCATAATCATGCACGCAAAATCTTCTGCGTGGTTTCTTTCCCTGCATAATGGCCTCTTGCAGCTGCCCCGTGAGCTTCAGCGAGAATACTATCATGCTCAAAATAAGGCACATATATCCATAGTATTTCATCTTCCCTTAATTTGTACAAATTTCCCACAATGACCAAAAATTAGCTGCGCGAACTACTAATTCTTTCTTTTGTTGATTTGTGTATACTTCAGGTGCCATCCCTGTAGCCAAGAAGTGAATAATGTCAATAAAATTGTCATCAGCTACACGTACCACAAAGAGTTGCACATCCAAACACCCTTCCTCCAAATTACTAGGTTCTTCACCTATTTCAATTCTCAACAGATGGTCAAGTCCAACATTCAACCTTCTCAGCTTCACAATTACTTCAAAATCATATTCCTGAAATAACAATAACCACCTGCAAATATTTCCCCCCAACACATGCTTATTGACTAGGTACTTTAAGGCAAAAAGATCTGTGTACATTTTGAAATTCCCCCCTAACAGATAATGCCTGAATTTTTGCAGCGCGTAGACCATGGCCAACTGCTCACACTCTGTCATTGAAAAAATTTTCTCAGCCTTTGATATCTTCCTACTTGCAAAGGCTATAGGATGGTCCATTTCTCCTTCTCTTGCCTGTATTAGTATTGCACCCAGAGAAATGTAAGAAGCATCCACATGTACATGAAATTCCTTTTTCCAATTGGGAAATACCAAGATTGGTGCAGTCACCATCTTTTCCTTTAACACATCCAAGTTGCACTGACATTCTTCATCCCAAAAGAATGTTGAATCCTTCTTTAGCAGTTTTTCCATGGGTGTCGTAATTTAAGTGTTACACAGTAATTTGTCACCGTCCCTATTACCCCTTCTCCCGCACATTGGAGGACCTATTATGGGACCTGTGAGAAGTGACATAACCTGAAAACACTTGCATTGTATCCCCTTGAGTATGTACTTCATATACCCTGAAGACACCTTCTGCAAAATACCCATGAAAGTAGCCCTTTTTCCATTGGCACTGTTCCACAATGTATCACTCGCGCCAATGGGGGAAATCCTCCAAAGAGGGCACGCCAGCTGGTGCTCTGTCTCAGAGTCACACTCGTGCCAACCCAGTTGGGTAAATTTTTTAACAAACAAACTTACGAAGGTTCTTCCTAACCTATTCATGAACTGATTTCAGCTTGAGTTAGTTCAGTTGGGCTTCGAATCTCCATAGAAGGGAAGTAGTTCTCCACCTC
>APFE030719722.1:46872-98288 GCA_000404065.3 Pinus taeda
ATGGACTCCTTGACTTTCATGTTAAATATGTTTTATAATATTAGATATTCAGGTGCTATTTAATCGTTTGCCTTGTTTGTGCTTGCAGGTTTGCGACAAAGGAACTTACTTGGATCAAAGGAGCGAAAGCATCTCCGAACTTACGTTGGACATGAGGTAGGCCCTTAAACACATTTGTTTGCCATTATTTATAAAGCACATTTAGAGAAAGATAGTGTCTGGTCAGTTTGTTTGTCATTAGGTCTTCATTAGATTCTAGGAAGGTCTGCCTTGTCTGCAAGATCGACTCATTCCGCGTGACACATGACTTTTGTAAATTCAGAATCGGTGATTCCACTAGTGATGGAGTTTAAGGCTTTTGCATTTGCAATGTAGGCTTTCCTTTCATCTTGATTTGTTGGACGAGTGGAAAGAACTATGTACACATTTAAAACTGAATGCCAAACTTCGGGTCCAAGGGACATTAAGTAGTAGGAAATTCTCTTTTTTTCGAAAACCAAAATTTGTGCCATCGAATAGAGGAGGTCTTCCTCACACTTCTTGATTTCTAATCATGACTCATAATCCTTCTTCAAGCTGTTAGGATTATATGAAGAAGCCTAGGTCTCATACCAATTGTTGGAAATACTGAGGGGGGGTGAAACAGTATTTATTTTCAATTGTTATTTTTGTTTGTTAAATCATTTACATTTAGAACACAGAAATAAATAACAGGAATTAATTCTTTTATTAATATAATATTTGCCATAAATCAAGTACGATATATATATATATATATATATATATATATATATATATATATCATAGTATATATTATATATATACATAGCTTCACCCAGTTGCCAAGCACCAACTTGGATCTTTTGTGAGGGTCCAACCTTCAGAGCACCAACTCCCAAGACACCAATCCTTCCAGCTCTGAGGCACCAACCACAAGGGTTCCAGCCCTCTACTATAAATTGTCTGGATCTGTTTGGTAGTAATTCTCTTCTCCCAACCCCGCTGAACCTATGACTTACTTTTGTCCTCCTGTTTCTTCCACTTCTACCAGACCTTTGGCTTCCTCTGTTTGTTACAGTTTTTCCAACTCATAAACTTTCCTTGTTATATGTTATATATTCCTGATACCCATGACCTTTGGCTTGCTTTTCGCTCACTTGATCTTTTAGCTTCCTCTGTCTCTTTGAATTCACCAATACTCAAAAGATGCGTTCATTCCATATTTAATATCCTATGTGCCACTTCCTTCCTTTAGTCGCAATGGCAGCTTCCGGAGGTCTTGTAAGAGTCGTGCCCATAACATACTATGTCCTCCAATATCAACATCATTGATCTTCATATATCAACATAGTTAAAAACATATAATGGGTTGTCCCACCTACCACATCATCTCCACCATTGGTCTCATCTTTAATCTGACGGTTGTTGATCCACCTGATCAACAAACCCAATCGCCAATCCTCCACTATTTGATCAAGGCGCACTCGATCCAATGCTTCATAACAATATCAGTCAGGGAATTTGTGCAATGCTTAACTGCCTTTACGGAGTCGATAAGGATTATAGATCCTTGATCTTTAAAAATTCGGGTCCGTTCTTGAGATTAACGTCCGATCATTTTGTGACCCGATATCCATTGGATATACAAGGTCATCAAATCTACGGCCTACGGGTCTTGAAATAGCACACGGGTTAACAACAAGCTTAACCCCTGCCATTGACTATGATGTAAGTGTTGAAAATGAGATCGACGGCTAGATGGGTGTTACACAGTAATTTGTCACCGTCCCTGTTACCCCTTCTCCTGCACATTGGAGGACTTATTCCGGGACCTGTGAGAAGTGACATAACCTGAAAACACTTGCATTGTATCCCCTTGAGTATGTACTTCATATGCCCTGAAGACACCTTCTGCAAAATACCCATAAAAATAGCCCTTTTTCCATTGGCACGGTTCCACTGTGTATCACTCGCGCCAATGGGGGAAATCCTCCAAAGAGGGTGCGCCAGTTGGCGCTCTGTCTCAGAGTTGCACTCGTGCCAGCCTAGTTGGGTAAAGTTTTTAACAAACAAACCTACGAAGGTTCTTCCTAACCTATTCATGAACTGATTCCATCTTGAGTTAGTTCAGTTGGGCTTCGAATCTCCATAGAAGGGAAGTAGTTCTCCACCTCTCATGGAAGCTTCTTAGTGATAAGGCCAATCCCATGAATCTTGTGGATGTTCCTAACTCCTTCTCCTCTATCTATAAAAGCTTGTCCTTTTGCCTTTGACAAGCTAGTTAGTAGTTCTAGTCTCCAAGTTCCAAATTCTAAGTCCCAAAGTCTGAGAATTGCCAAGTTCATGCTGCAGGAAGCCTTCTTCATTCCCATAAGGCTAAATCTAAAGTGAGAAGATTCTTTTCCAAGTAACCAAGGAGAGAGATGCTTGTTCCCCATTCAAAACAAGCTTTGCAAGGCATGTGTTGTTGATCACCTAGCCAAAGGAGGATTTGACGTTAGAACTATGGTTGTATTCTTCTTTGTTCATCAATAATAATAGATGACTATCATTATGGTTCCACTCTTATTGTATTTGTAATGATGATTGAGTTATATCCTTTCTGACTGATATATAGTTGCATCTATTGGATTTTATGCTTGTATTTTTGTCGTTCTTTGCATGTCCGCAGAGGGGATTTACCTCCACAACATTAAGCATAATATTTAATGAAATTTCCATAGTAGCCTATGTGTCCCAACATCGCACACAGCTACTTAACGTTCCTAGGGGCCTCCAAGTTCACAGTCACTAGAATCTTTGTAGGGTCCACCATCAATCCTTGTTTACACACAACGTGACCTAGGAAGATCCAAAAAGGAACACAGAATATACATTTTTCAAATTCAGTGCTATCTGATATCTTTGACATGTATCCAACATAAGGCGCAAACTTGCTACATGGTACTTCACCAAGCCAAACATAGTCCAGTCATCAACATATACTTCCAGAAACTTATGAATGAATTCTTTGAATGATGTTATGACTATGGAGGAAAATATTGTAGGCATGTTCCTCAATCCAAAAGGCATAACAGTGTATTGAAATCACCCCCTCTATCACGAAGGTGGTTTTGCTTCTATCCTCTGGGGCAATCTTAATTTGATGATACCCAGAAAACCTGTGAGTGAAGGAATAAGCCTCCTACCCTCCAACATTGTCTAACACTTCACCTGTAAATGACGTTAGAAATGGATCATTAACACATGCATCATTAATCTTCTACAGGTCTACACAGATCCTTATTTAACCATTTCTTTTCTTCTCTTGGACTACCATCCATCTCACCTAATCGGACTCCTCAACAGGTTCTATAATGCCTGCCTCCAGCATTTTATCCAGCTCTTGGCGAACCTTATCATTATACTTAGGATTAAGGAAGTAAGGCCTCTATTTGATAGGCTTCACATCTACCTTCAATGTGATCCTCATAACATCCAAATCCCCAAGTAGGCCCTTTAAATATGAAAACTTAGTGGGGAAGAGATCCTGGTATTCGTGAAGTAATTTAGCAAATTTGTCTATTGTAGCATCGTCCTAATAGTCTCCAATCTTTGCGAACTTTGGTTCTTCTTCAGTGCCAATGTTTACTTGTCTTAATTTCAAAGGTGTGGAGATGTCTGGGTTCTCTACTTGCATTCCGTCTACTTTGCAATGCCCTTCTATTTTTAGAATATTGATATTCCTTAGGTCATCTTTCTCCTCTTCAGTGGCCACATTATAGCATTCCAATGTGTGGTGCAGTTGGGTGCTCCAATCTGGTGGGGTCCATTCCATCAGTTCCTTCGGTGTCTTGAAGATAACTGCTTTAATTTCATGAAGTGCTTCATCGATGCTTGCAAACCCACCCTCAAAGCTGAAATTCAATAAGAATCTTTCCTTCAATACATCCCATTCCGTATACCATGGCAGAGCTCTGTTTCAAGATACCAGTTCATGGGGATTGTATCCAAGGTATGACAAAATCTATGTACCCATTCTAGCTATGGTTTTGCCCCCCATGCCTTAGTCCACTTTGCCAAGTGATCACATAGATCATCCCTCCCATTATACTTCTTTGTCATTCTTGTATTGGCATGCCCAAATCGTAGCTTCATCCTCCGCCTGTAATCTCACCATCCATCAAAAGTATCCTTATGCATACCCCACCATCATGCGGGCGTAGCACACAACACCAATTCCAATGCTTGGAACTAGTGTTCTTCAGGGACTTCACGCTCAAATTCATCTAAAGATATTTCTATGTTGGTCAAACCATCATAATAAGTTAGATTTCTTACCTCCGATGAAATGCAGTGCAGTGACTTTGTCATCATATTTTACCGTAATGTATAAACTTCATGTAAGTGGTTTTTCCAATGCTCTAATTCCTCATCTGAGTTAGAATTTCATGAACTCTCCCAGTCCCATGCGATCCATCCATCCACCATTGGATTGATCCAATCCTAATCTTGTGTTGTTATCTTGTAGATTTGATCTAGCTCATTGTCACTTTCTACATAATCACAGACTGGTTCAGTATAGTGCACCCCTTCTATAAGATCCAATGGCACTATAAACTTTAGCAACTTCCTTTCAAATGACATTATCATCCTTTTCAAATTAATGACCCAATTCATATCAATAGCCTAGTCGATCCCCAGGAGCATGGGGTAGGGATTACTGTCATCAACAATTTCGATAACTTCAAAGTCCGGTAATGAACTTTCACCTTCGATATCAAATGTTACTCTATATAATCATCCAATGGGGATGATTTTTTGCTGATATGTCATCTTGAGATGAATCAAAGACCACTGCAACACAGGTCTCCCCATCCATTCCCAGGTTTGTTTCGGTAGAACATTTTCATTGGACCCCATATCCAAAATGACGTGGTCCATTTCATAATCTCCTATCTGCACTATTAGCTGCATCTCACATCCTTTTCGTGCCTTATTCTTACCAATATTTCTAATTGTGTGCTACTTCATAGAAGTCTTTTCCTTATTGGCACACTTGTCTATTAAGTCTTGCAATCCTTCCAAAACCTTTATGTCACATAATAACTTCATGCAAGTCTCCAAGAAAGTAGTGAGTACAGAAGGATTAAATTCTTGTGTTACACTAGTCTCTGTATCTTGTCCTGGCTTCTTGAGGTGGAGGCCTCAGCGAAGCTCTTCTTGGCTTCCATAAATGTTTCCTTAGAGTGATTAAGGTCAAAGGTGGCTTCTTTCTTTGGAGCTTTGCAGACCCATTCGTCTTCTCTAGGCTGCTTACTTTTATCTATGCTAGTCATCATACTACTTTGTAGTACAATATTAACACTTTGATCCTCCTTGTGGAGCTCAACCCTCATCATTTGTAAATTCTACGTAGGCTTTTAAGGCTGGGTTTTATTTTCTAAATTCTAGCTATTAGCTTCGGACATTCTTCTATGGCATGGTCGAATTGGATATAATATTGACACGAAGGGTGGGTAGGATTAGGGCAATCTTGCACAAAGTGCCTTGGCTGCTCGCAGTTGTAGCAGATAACTTGACCATGACCTCTACTAGGTCCTCCCCCTTGTCCTTGTCCTTAGCCTTGAAAACCACCACGCACTACTCTTGTGCCTTGATATGGAGGCAAGGTTTCTAGTTGCATACTGTAAGTAGGGGTTCTTTCCATCATCAACTCATAATTTCGACAGTGGTGCTCATCATGGCCCACATATTTACAGAAATTACAGAATAGCTACTGGGGTGTCTGAATGAACTTCTGAAGTAAGTGGCAGTTATCTGTCGCATGTTTCCTAGTGACTTGAAAAATGATGCACCATAGCGCAACTCCTGTGCTTTGCCCGACTGGGGCTTCTCGCTTCAAGGGGGTTGGACCTCCCCCTATAAGATAATTCACGTATACTGGACAATGATATTTATCATGTCCATGGCCCTTGCATTTCAAGCACCAAACCTCTGCGTGTACTTCTGGCTTAGCCTCCTTTTCTTTCTTTAGACTTTGTAATTCTAGGTGCAAGCTCGCTAACTGTGAGTGAATTTGTTGTACCCCCAGGTTCATATCCTGAATAGGTGATGCGTATAGCCTCATCGTGATCTCGAAAGCTTCTTCTTGCGTAGCTATCTTTTGCTATGATAGGGGGATTCTTAAGTGTGGCAAAAGCAATGCGATAAACCAGTTGTTGTGCTGGGTATCTGAGATTTTCATGTTAGTCTATCTAATCTAACACTTCAACCTCTAATCAAAGTCCCAAGGTGTCTCATCGACTCTCATTAGGATCTCCTTAAATTCAATAATTTCCTGTGCCTCAAATTTAGGCTTACTAAATTCTTTTTCCAAATCTTTCTGAGTCTCCTCTAACAATGCATGAGGATTATAAGCATAATACTTAATGTACGAGGTTAGCGCATGATCCTGCAAGGCAGTAACCAACTATGCATTTTTTATATTATCATCGATTATTTGTGCTGTTGTCCATACAACGTTCACAAAAAACCAAAATTTCTTTGGATATTCACTTCCTATCCCCGTAAAGATCGACATCTTCATTTCATTTGCTAGGTTAAACAGTGGAGGTGGAGGTGGGGGCATGGGTGACAGTGTATGCGGTGGGGTTGGAGGTTGAGGTGGAGTGGATGGATGATGTGTTCTAGGAATACCCTGAGTTATTAGCTGAACAACGCTTTGCGGCGTAGTCTGCATCGCCCCTTCGTCGTCAGTTGAAGGAGGTTCAATCAATGGGCTAGACTTTGGTCCTGATTCTTCATGATTTCTAAAGAACCTTCCACTTTGCATAGCTCTGAACATCAAGGTAATGGCATTATTTTCTTTTCACACAACAACATCTTATTCCAACTATTAAATGGCCTAACATACTTACCTCACGGTCCTTTGAAGAATTTTTGTTCTACTTTGCTATAGCTAACTGATGCGGCCATTGCAAATTCAGTAACAAATCCTCCTAGAATTCTATTAAGCTAGTCATCGACAACCCGTGCGATCTTGTTATTAAATGTCTCTAGTCTTCACACCAATTTTGGTGTCCACACTATAGGATTTTTTAGCTTCCACCTTCCTTGACTGTCTGCTAATTTAGCTAACCACTCATAAAGTTCAATTGGAAAAGTGCAAAAAAAGATTTCATGCACCTCTATATACAAATACCTATTCAACCAATCCTCCTTCGAAAGGCACATATTCTTATTTTCTTGAGCCGCAAACTTGTGGATCTTCCGTTCTAACCACCTTTCAATCTCTTTCTTGGTCGGATTCCAATGATGTCACATCACACATCTATTTAAGCAGATCTTGGTCCCCGCAATGGAACCATTTGTTGGAAATACTTGTGCCAACCAACAAAACCCTACACTCTTGGCCCTTTCAGCAAAAATCTGCATAGTGCAGGCTGCAATCTCACCTGAAGCAATATTGGGGATTTCAAGAGTCAAGTTTCTACATCTAGAGACTAGTTTGATGTCTTCCAATGCCTTAGATCTACCTCCACGAAGATCCATAGAATACTAGGGATCTTTTACTATAACTAGGTTAACGGGCTTTTAGACCTTCACAATGGCCCATGATTAGCAATTGCATACCTTAAATGGGTGATTTACCTACTTTCATGTAGAAATAAGAAACCCTAGAATGAAATTCGTGTATATCTACTTGATTCATCAGAAAACATAAGAAAGATAGCTTCTAACTTTGTGGAAGTGGATAACTATTCAATTCCTACATTATTAAGGCATATTCAGTTAATTTTTGCAACATTCATTCAATAATTCAAAAAACATATCATTAATCGACAACATAGAATATAAACAAATTCAATGGAAATACTCAGTAATTCTTCAAAAATTTGTCTTTATTGATCTTTTATTCACAGATTATAGACTCTCGACCCTATGGACACAGCTGTAGGATTCTGCGCACTCAGTTGCAGACTCTACACAGGCCTCCTGTACACTCAGTTGCACGAGCCTTCCCTTCTCTATCTAAGCACAGGAAGTAGAGCCTTCCTACCTTAACGCTTGCACAAGACTACAAAATATTCAATGTACCCAATTCTCTATCCCAAGTTTACTTCTAAGATTTGTTATGACTCAACTATTTATATATTTTCTAATGCAATACCATGGCCCCTGGGTAATGGGTGAGTCTTCAAAACCTAACAAAACAAGGGGCTAAAACCCGTTTTACTTTACATCTTTTACAAAATTCTTTACAAAAATGACTAAGTTAGTTCAATTCTAGCCCTAGGGACCCCATCCCAACATCATTGTAAATCCTGCATCGAGCTATGTTATAAAGCTCTAGGGGTAGTATGTTTTTTGTTTAGTATTTTTGTTGAGGTCATGGTGTGGTTTAATACCAAGGATGGTGTTCCCCAAGGGGAAGGGTTCTATAACAACCCTAGTGAAAATTCCATGTAACAATAATTAATAAAGGAAAAATAATAACCAGGGTTGATGGGACACCTATTTCAAGATGAATGTTGGGCAAGACATCCTAGTGGGTCTTCATTTGGTTTATTATGGCTAAGGAAATTGGCAAAGGCAATGGTGATGAACCTCATCATTGGGTAATTATATGGGCCTTAATTCACCTCCTAGCTTAGTCAAACCAACTATTCTCACAACTTACTGCATACTTTTGATAATATTTTTCTTATGAGATGAGTTAGAGTTGGATATTTTACTTCGTGGTCTAATGTGCATTTAATGCAGGATTAAAGAATAAAAGCAAGGAATTTTGGCAAAGACCTTGGTCAAAACTGGAATGGAACAAGGGAGAGGAATTATAGGAGGTAAATCCTTCTCATTTACTACACCTCCATTCGAATATTCCTCGATCAGCTCGCAATGCAAACAACCAAATCATGAGGACTAGAAGGCAGTCGAGCAAGTGAAATTCAAAGCACCTGTTTATCTTGAGTTTGGGAGTCGATCCTTCCTAATTTTAAGGAAGTCATTGGAGACTTTAGATGTATGAATAGAGAGGCCTATCACCTCAGTAGGATTCAAACTTTTGACTGTGAAACTCTACTTTATTTTCGAGCTGCAATACTTATGACAGTTTTTGATGTAATCCATTGTTTTGATAATAAGAATGAGTTTTATCTTTAGCCAGCACTAAGTTAACTTAGAGGGCTGAAGCTCTTGAGGTAGGACCCAACCCTAGAATTTAAGGCTCCTCTTTAGTGTACATGTATGCTAGCGTAGATTCATGGTTTAGTCGTTCATTTTCCTAAGTAGCTACATTTGCATTACAACAATGTAGTGCATAGATTCATGGTTTAATCATTCATTTTCTTAAGTAGTTGCATTTCCATTATAGCAGTGTAGCGTAGATTGGTTGTGTTTTAGTTTGCTTCCATTTGTGCCTTCTTTAATGAGCAGGTTAGCAAGGAGAAAAATATCACCATAAGGTTGTCAACAGGTGCCTTGGCCTCACCTCGTCCATCTAGGACCATGACTTGAGGAAGAGACCCTTCAGTAACCCCAAAAACACAAAGTTCTAGTTCTCGCATGAGCTTTGGAGTTTGTTGTCTTGATTTAGTACTTAGGTTAATTTCATATTCATCTTTTTCCATCACTCTCATTCTATAATAATATCTCACTCATATTCTCATTTCCTTCAGCACTTTCTCCACGCATAATATATGCGGAAGCTAATAAATCACGTCTTCATCAGATTATGCCTGTAGATTTCCTTACCATCCGATCCATAACAAACCTGTCCAATCACCGTCAACCATGTGCGTATTCATTTCAACATTTGACTTTAGGCACTCCAAATATCCACCATCGATCTTCCTCACCTGATCCAATGGCTATCGCATCATTCGATCACCAACTAGCTTGGCCGATCTCCACCGTTGATCAATCTTGCATGATCCAATGGTTATCATGCAATCTCACATGAATTCTTGCATGACCAATATCTGAACGAGAGCATGCGAGAAAATTGGTTTTCCCGTGCTACGTGTCACTCACTTAGGCTAATCATGTGAAATTTAGGAATACAAATTACAGCTCTTAGGGCACGCGAGATACTACTTACCACCATTTCAACATTTGACTTTAGGTGCTCTGATTTCCACCGTCGATCTGCCTCACTTGATCCAATGGCTATCGCATCACTCGATCACCATCTAGCTTCGCCAATCTCCATCATTGATCAATCCCTTATGATCCAATGACTATCATGCAATCTCGCGTGAATTCTTGCACGATTGATATCCGCCTGAGAGCATGTGAGAAAAGTGGTTTTATCCTGCTATATGTCACTCACTTATGCTAATTGCATAAAATTTAGGAATTCTTCTTACAGCTTTGAGGTAGCACGAGAAACTGCTTAGCACCTACGAAGACCGCTCCATCATTCTGCACATTTTTGACCCTTCTGTCGACACGTGACTTCATGTGATCGATCTATCTACTCACTTAATCTCCGCAATAAGATTTTCCCTGCTCATCTCCCATTAATCTTGTTCATCCCTTTATTCAATTAATCCCCTATGATAAGATCCCTGCCATTCATCTCTCGTTAATCCTATTTTCCCATCTATTCACGTAACCTCCTGCGATAAGATTTCCACCACTCATATTTCGTTTTTATTGTTTGCTAATTGATCCAATAGTTCCTATGCACCATTGCTTCATTACATCCTCCCTTCGCTGATTTCGATATTTGATTACTTTTCCGCTTGAATCCTTCTTGAACGTTGTTCTTCATATCATTTAAACGTTGCCACTTCTAAGCTTTGATTTGGTTATTCAATCAGAATCTAACACTATCCGATCATCAAAAGATCTAGAAAGTGAAACAGATTTAGTTTAGTTTCCTTGCTTACTCATTAGTTTGGTTTGGTGCTCTTTACTTAGGTAACTTAGATAAAAGCATTAGGTTAGTGTTGATTTAGCAATTCTCCTTAGCATAGTTGTTTGAATGGTTGATTAGGATATGGTGTGATTTAGTATTACATGTTGTTTTCTTCACTACTGCAGTAGAGTAGCTCTCTTACAATAGATTTATTTTTCTTCCATCAAAGAATCAAGCTTCTTCTCACTCTATAGAAGTCTGGCTTGGAACCCCTGGGGTCTCTCTCCAAATGAACAAGTGACAATAGGTAGGACCTTCACTTCTACTCGTGCATATAGCACTATCACCTCCAAGTTTGTATGAACCTCAGGTTGATAAGTAAAGTTGGTAGCCCAGGAGTTGCGGCATCCATGTTGCAATACTAGCACTCATCACTTTTTGGCACCGTTGCTAGGGAGGTGTCTGAGTAGAATTCGATTACTGCTTTCTTTTCTTCTATTTCTAGTCTTGAATTTTCTACCATTAGTTTATTTCTGAAAAAGTAATTTAGTAACTTCCCTTCTTTTAGTTGTCATTATCTACTTTCCTTGGTAGTTGATTCATTTCTTTTTACTTTTTGCAAAAACAAAAAAGTATTTTCATTAGGCATATTTAATTTCAAAAGTAGGAAATTGCATTGCATTACAGTTTTCATTCAATCATAAAAACAAAAAACAAAATTCTCGAACACCAACCCACCCCCTATTTGATCACATGGTGCAGTAAGAGCCACATCACCATTCACTTTTGCAGGTAGAAGAAGATGATGGCAAAGAATGTAGAAGAAATGGATGGAGATGGTGACAATGAGGAAGATCTTCTAGGATTTCTCATTCAAGATACTGATGCAAGATTGCACATGAAGAACATCCCTCTATCTTTTCTTCCAAAATTTCATGGTCTAAGGTCAAAGGATCCAGAAACCTTTCTCTTTGAATTTGAGATTGTTTGTAGATCTTATGGTTACTTATTAAAAACTCAAAAATTGAAATTGTTTCAAGAAACATTGAAGGATAGAGCTCTTAAATGGTTCATGAGTTTAGGGACTAATTCAATAAGCTCATGGAATGATATGCAAAAGATAATCCTAGAAAAATATAAATATCATGATCTTAAATAAGAAATATTTAGAATGAATCAAAGAGAAGATGAGAGCCTTGAGGATCTAATAGAGAGGTTCATGTACAATGTTAAAAGGGGAAAGCTAGGTCATTTAGGATTTGACACACTAAAAACCCTCTTACTTAGAACAATTAGGAACGAATGGATTGATATCCTTAATATCATGAGTAGAGGTGATGTATACCAATTATCATTTGCTGAAATTTGTGAAACATGCAAACAAATGTCAAGAGGAAAAGAAAGAGTAGGTAAATCAACATCAAGATCAGTAAGTTCAGCTAAACTTGGAAATTTGTTGGATGATTTTAAAACATAAATTCTTAGCAATTTAACAAAACAAGTAGAAATGTTAAGGATTCAAGATGAAGGAAAAGAAAATGTTGATATTTGTGTTGCTGAATCACAGGATGTTAAACAATGTCCATCATTACCAAGATTGAAGTAATTTTACTAAGAGGTCGATCGAGCAAGTCAATTTTCAATGTAGCGAGGTTATGTAGGTACAAGAGGACCATGGCAGCCTATTCAACTTGATATGATGCAAGAACCTAATTCACAATTTCAAGCTTATGAACATCCACCTCAAAGTAATTGGAACACCCTCTTTCCTTGGCAACATTGGCCATCTCAACCCCAAAACCAATCTTCGCAACAAGGTTGGCAAGGAACTTATGGTAGCCATCCACAATATGCTCAGTATTTTCCTCATTGTCCTCCATACCAAACTCCACGTTATCCTTACCATTCACCTCCACCACAACCACAACCCCATCCACATCCATCTCAAATATACACTTCCACTCAACTACATGTACTGCCATTGCTAAGCCCACACATTGAAGTATCTCAACCCACTTACAATGCTGAGGTACAACACTTCCAAACATCTCCTCTTGAGATCAATGGTATTCACCATAGCTCAGGAAGAGTAATACAAAAAAGACATCATCTTGATATCATTGAAGAACCACATCCAAAAGAAGAAGATTCAAATAAGAAGACCAAAGAACCATGGGCTACGATTGATGAAGAGTGGAAATCAAAATCAGAGATTGAGAGAACTCCCTCATGGTTACCATCAAATCATCCATGTGTTCAAGAGTGAAATTAGTAAAAAGAGGAAGATTTGAAGGTCATGGTAGAAGAAGACATGAAGAATGATCCAGATCAAAAAAAGGACCAAGGACATCACAACTATATTGAAATATGGTTCTAGACAGTCACTAAGTTGCAGCATTACTCTCTTCCTGAACTATGCTTGATCCTTTCAAAGTCAAATCATTTGGTCTCTGAAATCTGGGTACATGTCAATGCATACATTTCAAGCCTCCGCATCATTTTTTCTATCATATTGATGTGCACATGAATCCATTGGAAGTATTCTTATACTTGAAAGTGACTATTTTCTAGGTTAAGGTAGAAGAAGAAAAAAAAATGAAAAATAAGAGGATAAAAGAAAATCTCAGGTGAAAACCTCATTTGAGGCACCTCAGATTGGCGCATTGATTGAAAACCTCCATGAGGCGGTCAATGGGTTGGGAAAAAAGAAAAAAGAGAAAAAACAAAAGATCCTAGGTGAAAACCTCCTTTGAGGTGCCAAGGCAGACCTACTAGTTGAAAACCTCCTCGAGGTGGCTAGTAGGCCTAGAAAATATATTATATTATATATATATATATATATATATATATATATTGATAAATGCATGTACTCTCCAACATCTGCAACCAACAAGAAAGAGTTGGTACCAAAGTGAAAATTGGTTCCTAGGGCATGGACTTCATTGGGCCTATCAACCCTCCTTCAAAGCAAAACAATACATTATTGTGTGCACTGATTATTTGACTAAGTGGGATGAAACCAAGGTGATTAAGGAAACAACAAAAGAGAAGGTGGCTGAGTTCCTAAGGGAGAATGTATTCTACAAATTTGGGTACCCTAGAGATCTTTAGTCACAGACACCTGTAAAAGCCAAGAAACCATTAGCAGACAACAGAGGAGGACGAAGAATGACCATGCATCAAATAAACAATGCAACACCTCTGATCTTCGACAACTGCAACATGGCATCAAGACCACAAGTAAGTATCTCGCTCACTCACTCATATGCATCATTTGATCAAAAGTTGTAAGGGTTACGAGGTAGTTGGTTTATAAGTGAAAAAGTGGCTAGCTAACTTGGCCACCTTCGAAAAAGCATACAGTAAGGTGGAAAAAAGGAAATTATTTTTAAAATCAAAAGAGAATGCAAGAGTATGAAAATAGTGATTTATTTTCTATGGCATTCAAATTCGATGTAAGGTGGGGCCTCGATACATATTAAAGTTCGCGCGGTAGCACAAGGTTTAAGTAAGCGTGGGTTTGAGAGGTAGATAAAGTGCTCCATTGGGGAGCAATGATCACGAATTATAACTCAAGCTCAACCCCTGTAGTTGACCACGTCAAGGTGTTTGATTGATATCTACAGCCTGAGATTGCTACAAGGGGTTCAAGCCTAATGAACATCCTGTACACTCCCTACCCCCACAATGGGCCACCCTCATCGCTCCACTCCATCTCATCTCCTCCACGTCAGCTACCACCCTCATTCATTACCGTCCACCTCATTCACCGTACTCCGTCACCTCATCTTCCATTCCATAGATATAGTGTTGTTTATGGCTACGATTTTAGGATGCTTGAAGAATTAAGATTTGGGCTAGAAACACCAACTCCCCAAAGACTCATAATACCCTATATTTTGATGCAATCACTCATAGACTCCAGCAACAAAGTAAAGGAAGGGAATTCCCAACGATTGGCTCACCATGGGTTGATCAGGATCCTCATTGAGGATGCCCTCCAAAACCTTAGGATCCCTATAACATGGTCAGTCTTCAGAGACTTACCAGTAGAGGATGACATCAGAACCCTCACATATGATGTTAGTCCTTTTGTCAATGAGGAGGAGGCAAAACAATAAGATGAAGATATAGAGATAGATGGGGATGATATGGATGAAGAAGAAACTAATACAGAGGAACATGATGAAGCAGAAGAGAAGGAGGATGATGTTAAAACTGAGGAGGAAACGAAGGAAGAAACTGATGGAAATGAGAAATAACAACAAGAGGAAGAAAATAAGAAGAAAAGAGAGGAAGAAGGCATTGAAATATAAGGGGAAGAACATAAGGAGGAGTCACCTGGGATGCCTCTAGAGGGCCTTGAGAGGGAGGCAACAACTGCCCTCACTACTCTTAGTACCCTAGTCAAGCAAACATGGAAAAGAAGGAGGCAAACCCCTCTATATTTCAGAACACGAAAAAGCACAAGAATCAAACAAGGGAAGCCACAAATATCAACAAAAATCCCTATTAAGCTTGAAGATTCCCCTACACCAAGGGTCAGAGAAGAAATAATGAGAGATCAACTTGAGAGGGAAAATGCATGGCTGAGAAGACATCTGCAGGAAAGGGAAAACCAACTAGCATGTATGGTTAACCTCTCCTTGGAGGCTATCCAGTGTAGGATGCTAGCTAAATCCTATGCTCTTTACCTCATAGAACAATTGCTGCAATTTCAATTTAAAACACTAGCACAAAGGGGCACGATGCCATTTCAGGACTATAGGCAGTTTATTATTCTTTGTGATTAGAGTACACTAGAGGATAGGGCCAAAATCGTTGAGTTTTACTTGCACAACATGGCCCTCACAGACATGGATGTTTGGGATCCTAATGTCGAGTTAGGAGATCTACAATTAATGGCTTTGGCATCATGGATGAACCATGAGGAGTCAAGGGCTACAGAGATGAAAAGAATATTGACCAGAGAGCAATATGAACCTCTTCTCATCAGAGCTAAACAATAAAATCCCATGGCCCTAATCAGCAACCATAATATAATTGCAAATGATCCTCAGCTGGAACCTAGATATCTTTCTGCCCAACAGCAAGCAATTTCACATTTTGAGGATATGTTTAGGCTGCTAGGAGAGGATAGTATACATGCCTGCTTAAGAAGATGGAACACACTTCCACACAACTTGAATATCAAAGAATATCACTCCCCTCAAAGGCTGAGAGAGGCACTCAACATGACACCTATGTATAAGAAATCAACACAAAGGTTGAAGGTTAATTGGATAGGCCTAAAACTCAGCGCACCACTACTCCCAGGGGTGCTAGAAGGGAGAAAAGAAGAAGAGGAAAAGAGGCAGTGGGAAGAAGTAGAAAGGAAAGAAGGCTTCTATGAACAAGAAGAAGAGACCACAACAGAGGCATGGAATGTTAGAGAAACTACCAGATCCATGAGGGACATGGACATTGATTAAGTTGCTCATAGGATGAGCAACACTTTCAATAGGGGAGTGATGATGAGCCTCATCATTGGGTAATTATATGGGCCTTAATTCACCTCCTAACTTAGTCAAACCAACTATTCTCACAACTTATTGCATACTTTTGATTATATTTTGCTTATGAGATGAGTTAGAGTTGGATATTTTGCTTTATGCTCTAATGTGCATTTAATGCGGGATTAAAGAATAAAAGAAAGGAATTTTAGCAAATACCTTGGTCAAAACTCAAATGGGACAAGGGAGAGGAATTATATGAGGTAGATCCTCCTCATTTACTACCCCTCTATTCGAATACTCCTCCATCATCTCGGAGTGCAAACAACCAAACCATGAGGACTAGAAGGCAGTCGAGCAAGTGAAATTAAAAGCACCAGTTCATCTCGACTTTGGGTGTCGAGCCTCCCTAATTTTAAGGAAGTTGTTGGAGACTTTAGATGTATAAGTAGAGAGGCCTAGGACCTCAGTAAGATTTGGACTTTTGATTGTAAAACTCTACTTTATTTTCAGGCTACAAGATTTGTGACAGTTTTTGTTGTAATCCATTGTTTTAATAATAAGAATGAGTGTTGTTTTGAACCAACACTGAGTAAACTGAGAGGGCTGAAGCTCTTGGGTTATGGCCCAACCCTAGTAGCTAAGGCTCCTATTTATTGTACATGTATGCTAGCATAGATTCATGGTTTAATCATTCATTTTCCTAAGTGGCTGCATTTCCATTACAACAGTGTAGTGCATAGATTCATGGTTTAATCTTTCATTTGCTTAAGTAGTTGCATTTCCATTACAACAATGTAGAGTCGATTGGTTGTGTTTTATTTTGCTTCCATTTGTGCATTCTTTCAATTAGCAGGTTAGCAAGGAGAAAAATATCACCATAAGGTTTTCAGCAGGTGTCTCGGCCTCACCTCCTCCCTCTGGGACCATGACTTGAGGAAGAGACCCTTCAACAACCCCAAAAATACAGATTTCTAGTTCTCACATGAGCTTTGGAGTTTGTTGTCTTGATTCAGTACTTAGGTTCATTTCATCATCACCTTTTTCCATCACTCTCTTTCTGTAATAAGATCTCACTAGTATTCTCATTTTCTTCAGCACTTTCTCCATGCATAATATATGCAGAAGCTAATAAATCACGTCTTAATCAGATTATGCCTGTAGCTTTCCTTACCATCTGATCCACAACAAACCTATCCAATCACCGTCAACTGTGTGCGTATTCATTTCAACATTTGACTTTAGGTGCTCCGAATCTCCATCGTCGATCTACCTTGCCTAATCCAATGACTATCACGTCATCTGATCACCAACTATCTTGGCTGATCTCCACCGTTGATGAATCCCACATGATCCAACTATTATCGCGCAATCTCGCGTGAATTCTTGCACCACCTATATCTGACTTAGAGCACGCGAGAAAAGTGGTTTTCCCATGCTACGTGTTACTGACTTAGGCTAATCGCGTGAAATTTAGAAATACAGCTTATAGCGTTTAGGGCGCATGAGATACTTCTTATCACCATTTCAACATTTGACTTTAGGTGCTATGATCTCCACATTTCGATCTGCCTTGCTTAATCAAACAGCTATCATGTCACCCTATCACGTCACCCGATCGTAGCCTAGCTTTGCCAATCTACACCATTGATCAATCTCGCATGATCCAATGGCTATCACACAATCTCGTGTGAATTCTTGCAGGGTCAATATCCGCCCGGGACCACACGAGAAAAGTGGTTTTCTTGTGCTAGGTGTCACTCACTTAGGCTAGTCATGTAAAATTTAAGAATTCCTCTTAAATTTTTGAGGGCGTGCGAGAAACTGCTTACCACCTATGAAGACCACTCCATCATTTCGCACATTTTCCACCCTTCTGCCGAGACGTGACTTCATGTGATCGATCTATCTACTCACTTAATATCCGTGACAAGATCTCCATCACTCATCTCCTGTTAATCATGTTCATCCCTCTATTCACTTAATCCCCTATGATAAGATCTTCTCCATTCATCTCCTGTTAATCTTGTTCATTCCATCTATTCACATAATCTCCTGCAATAAGATCTCCATCGCTCATCTTCCATTTTTACTGTTCGATGATCGATCCAATGATTCCTATGCACAACAACTTCGTTACATGCTCCCTTCGCTGATTTTGATCTTTGATTGCTTTTCCTCTTGACTCCTTCCCAAACTTTGTTCTGCATATCATTTAAATGCTGCCACTTCTAAGATTCAATTTTGTTATTCAATCAAACTCTAACACTATCCGATCATCAAAAAACCCAGAAAGTGAAAACAAATTTAGTTTAGTTTCCTTGCTTACTCATTAGCTTGGTTTGATGCTCTTTACTTCTGTAACTTAGATAACAGCATTAGGTTAGTGTTGATTTACCAATTCTTCTTAGCATAGTTGTTTAAATAGTTAATTAGGATATGGTGTGATTTAGCATTACATGTTGTTTTCTTCATTACTGTAGTAGAGTAGCTCTCTTAGAATAGATTTGCTCTTCTTCCATCAAAGAATCAAGATTATTTTGACTCTACAGAAGTCTGGCTTGGAACCCTTGGGGTCTCTCACCAGATGAACAAGTGACAACAGGCGGAACCTTCACTTCTACTTGTGCATGTAGCACGGTCACCTCCAAGTTTGTATGAACCCTAGGTTGATAAGTAAAGTTGGTAGCCCAAGAGTTTCAACATCCTTGCTGCAATACTAGCTCTCATAAATTGGCTAAGGATTTGGAAAGGCAAAATGGATTTTTTTGCACATTTATTTATGAAAATAATGGAAATTAGAAGAAAAATGAGGTGAAAGTTCACTGGTTGCATGTGAGGAGGAAATTGAAGGAAAATAATGGAAAATTAAGAAAATAGAGGCCTCATTCATAAAAAGGCTTATGAGGATCAGTTGGTAACCTTTTGTCAGTTGGCTTTTGGAGCTCTCTCATTACTCTCTCTCTCTCTCACTCACTCTTGGACACTTAGAGTTTTCTTGGAGCATTTTTGGCATTGGAGCAGGAAAGGAAAAGAAGGCAAGAGGAAGCAAAAATCAAGCAGGGAAAGGCAGGATCAAGCATCGACATCAGGATTCATTGCAGGTATCGATTTGCATGTGTATTTTCCTTGCTAGATTTGGGATGCATGGTATTGTAGAAATTCTCACTGTAGACTAACCTGATTATGCAATAGACTAAAGAAACATACTTAATCTACTTCTACAATCAAACTTGCAGAAGCTTAATCGATTTGAGCAAGATCAAATAGAACACATATAACAGAGAAGAAGAATCAATACACATGAAACATAGAATAATACTCCAGGGAAAGCCTCAGCTAAAACCCCTGCTATATGTATTCTCATACAAGTGGAGATATCTCAGGATTACATAAAGCTTTAGCTCTCACAACTATCCATCTCTCAGTACAATCCCTCACTGCTGCTCGTAGATAGAATAAACAGCTCATATGATTTCTCCTCTATCCTCCAAGCCTCCTATTTCCTTGTGCAATTTTCCTTGGGTGCTCCAGCTGTAACCTTGTGTGACACTGATCTCACACACTGCTCCAACACACTGTAAAACTGTGCAAATCTCAAGGAACGAAATTCCAAGACCTCAAAAAGAAGGCCATGAAACCAAATCAAACTTGACAACCCTTGAAAACCAAGAAACCCTATATCAATACAAAATCACTCTTTCATACAAGCCAAAGCATAAAAGAAAAATACCTCCAAACTAAAATCTTCAATCTTCAAGAAGCATCAAAGACTAGAAACAAAATACCCAACCTCCCAGAGCACTCAACCAAGTGAAATATTTTCACTTTACAAAAATGTATGTGATTGTATAAAAGAATGTCTGTGTGCATATGCGCCATTTACAAAAAAAACTCATGGATACATGACATTTCTTCAAAAAAATTATGTGCATTGCATATATTCTTCTATTTCCAAAAACAGGACGTATAAAAGAGAAAACTAAGAAAAAATAAAAAAATAAGCCCAACTTCAAAATATCAGGCTAGAATATCTAGTCTACTAGAACATTATAAGATTGAAAAATTAAGCTAAGACAAACCAAACACCCAGATCAAGACACAAAGCCCTTAAAGGAAATAATAGAAAGTATTTCCCCACCAGAGTCACTAATTTTTTTTGCGGTAAATACTCCCTAAGGCTAGGGTTGAAAGCCCCAATAAAGTAGACCAAGAATTTAATAAAGAAAACTAAATCAGACATGCATAATATTTGAATTAACAAAGGTAGGCAAAGAAAGTGTTATAGGCCATTGTTGTCGCATCTGGTCAATAGGCCTGCAAACGGGATCAATCCACATCCATGAACACCTCATCATAATCCCTACACAAGTCCCTAATCATGAATCTTCCAAATCCCTCAGTTTCTAGGTTTGACTACCTTAAATCAATGCTTTTAAGGCGCAATGCACCTTGGTCGTTTAGGGATCAATGTTCAGCAGTAGGTTGCTTAGTTATGCACTAGCACTAATCAACAATTGGTTGTCCCTTATTAAGGGTGCATTGATTCTAGAAATCCAAGAAAATTAAAAAAAATCCCAAAGCTTTCTCTTCCAGAAGCTTCCAGGAGTTGTTTCAACCATTTACCTTAGATAATAACTTTGAATCCTATTTGATCCTACCTTGGAGATTTCATCCTCTCATCAAGGGTGGATCTCAAGCCTAGAATTGTAAATGGATAAGAATTCCCAAACTACCATACTCTCCTATACATTTATAGCCATCTACAACATCAGGGTTGGATTTTGGAGACTAATCATACCCTCATGCTGCTGCCTTGAATCTAAGAGAGTCATTATCTTCATGCATTAGGGTGACATTGAAGTGTGCTTTGTGACAAGGAAGGATGGGTCAACTATGGGATATATCTACAATATCAACTTCTATTCTTGGTTGTAAACTCTTTCCTATTCATATTAATAAAAAGAGTATATCGATTTCCTATATGTGTTATGTTATGTTTGCATTCATCTATTTCAATGATTTGCTAATACATTGAATAGAGTAATTGGATAATGCTACATAGATGTTTTATATCTTTAGCTTATGTTGATTGTATGTGTAGGTTCTAATTATAACAATCGGAGCTATGATTGGAACTTACAAACCAAGAGGAGAAAAAATCTTGTGACATATTCCAAGTAAGCCTCTTTCCATTCTCTAATTTCTCTAAAGGGAACTTTATATTGTTTGCTTTATGTTATTCTAGATTAGTTCACTAGGTCTAGGGAAGCTACTTCTATCTATAGTAATAAATTCTGAATAACAAATTGGTGACTCCATTAGGGATCGATTCATTCCATTAGTGGTTTCCTTGTCCCTATTAATTGTTTCACCTCTCAAACAGACCTCCATTACCTCACTAAGTCTAAATTTACCATAGGAAGACCTTTCATTGAGCTTCATTTGATTTTTTGTGTTGGAACTTGGATTTTGCTTGGTCAGTGCTCCCCTGGTCTACTGACAAAGTGTTGCAGTGCTCTCTGGCCTTCTCTACACCTGCGTTGTATAGCATTGGTAGCCTATCTACACTTGCATTGCCCCCTGTTTCATGTAAGAAAATCTAATTTTATGATTTTTCTCTGATCAACTTTGTTCCAGTTGACCCTTCTTGTGTCCTTGAGTGTGTATTGGTCAATCAAAAGCCTTCATCTTGTTTTCTTTTGTTTTTGAGTGCCTTTGATAATAATTTACTTAGATTTTTCTTTATTCTTGTCAATTAGGTCATTAGAAAACTGATTTCTTGATCGTTGATTACTTGAAGGAATTGGTGTTTCAGTCATCATTCTAAATAGTTTCTTTTATAGTGATTAGGAAAATATCCTAGTTTTCATCTAAAAATTAAGTGGAACTGAAAAGAGAAATATTGTGCATCATGCATTGCATCTAGGTGTTAAGTGGAATTGAAAAGAGAAATATTATGCATCGTGCATTGCATCTAGGTGTTAAGTGGAATTGAAAAGAAAAATATTATGCATTTACAGTTTTGTTTGTGAAATTGGAATTAAGAACAATTGCATCAGGGGAATTTTTTAACAATATTGTTGGTTGCATCTTGTATGCTACATATTATTTGTTCTCTTTCCTCCCATACATAGATTTTCATTGAAAAGAAAAGTTTCATTTTATCATGCTAGTTTGCATTTTTTTATGATATTCAGGTGAAATTCATGGTCAACCTTCAAAATTGAAAATTAATTCAAGATAAAATTTAAAATTTATTAAATAGACCTTAAGGACCATTTGAAATATTAACGCAAACATGTAGAGGTATAGGCTAGAGACATGTTCTAATGTCTATAAACATGGGAGTTGTCATTTTTTTCCAATGCTGCATTCCAGGGGTGATATCCTATTCCGCGTATATAACTGTATCAGACCATTTTCCATGTATCTTCAGGTATATTGGATGGCACTCCATGCATGAAAATTATATGGGAATGTTCTCATTGTACGGTTACATATTAGACAACACTAACACAAACTACACTTCCATGTACCATCGAGTATATTTTGGAAGTCCACCATAGGTTGCTATCCGCACCATAGGTCCAAGTCGACTTTGTTGTATACTATGACACCAAACACAACATTTCAGAGATTGCCTACCCATACGTAAATCCTTAGTTCTCCAAGGTTGTATATTTCAGTTCATAATTGCTTGGTAAGCCTTTATGCCCATTTTACCCTCTTTGATTTATTTTTCATGTTAATTTTTAAAATTGATTAATCCAACAGTGAATAACAACACCCTATCCTCCATCATTTGTGTAGAATGCAAACTAAGCCTCCTCTTCCACCAAAGGAAACTCTTGATCATCATTGGAAGCATAAGAAGACACAGACTACCAAATATAGTACTTTAGGATCTATTACTTCTAGTACTCCATCTAAGATAGATCCACCGTAATCATACTTTCATGTGAGTATTGATCTCGATATTACCTCTCCATTGACTAGTGAACCTGACATAGTCGAAATCAAAGCACCTTAACTATCATTACGTGAGGTTATTGAACTTGACTATAGTGAATAAAAAACAACAAAAAACTAAGGTTATATAACCAGAGGTACTCAATTATCTACACCAATAACTTCAGGACCTTCCTCTTCTCTTCCTTTATCTCAGACCCAATAACAAACTATATATCTTTGACCCAACGGTGAACCACTTCCACTTGGTCTTGTGATTATCGAAGAGATTCCATAGGAAGAGCCTCAACCCTCCTCTCCTATTTTAGTAGGGGCTCATTTTTATCAGGTCCACACTTTTCCTTCTCCTCGTACTCCATCTCAAGCTCCTTTATCTAGTTCTATTCCTTTCAACTCGCCCTTGAGTTTCCCTCGGCAATCTTCTTTGGGACAGTTAACCATGAATGAATCTATTATGGTTTCTCAGCCTGTATCTACTACCATGACTGAGACAACCCATGTTGCAGCATCATCCATGTCTGTAACATCTCTAGAGACACATCTATATGGTGGCCCATTCATCTCACCCGGTTACCACTATTTGTTTGGTACCTGTTCTAGCACAACATCCAGTCCATGGACCTCTCCCATGTCATCCACATCTGGAATTCCATTTAGTACTTCTTTGATGAGCGGTACATAGTCTACTCCTCTTCCTCCATCCACTCCTACAATTCAACAATAGATTGGTCCTTATGTTAGTGAGTCTGGAAACCTAAAAAAACCCAATCCAACTCCTCTTCGGAACTCTACTCTTGGGGGGAAGTTGCCTCTGTATGACCCTTCTCTTTCAATAGGGGGAAACTTGTTCTAGGGATATTTCCATCTCTTGAAGTTATTTCTCAACCTCAAACGAGTCCTTCATATTTAGGGATGGATGTTAATGTTTTGAAACCTACCATTCCCATACAACTTGGTTCGGTTGTGCATTCATCTTTAGTTTCTCAACCTATTCAACCTACATCTTAGATCCCCATTAAAAAACCTACATCTCAACATGTTCAAGCTCAAGTGTGTTGGGTGTGGAGCTTGATTATCTTCTATATTCAAAGGTCTCAGCTGGATGTATACCCCAAGAAGATTGTACACCCCTCCACGCAGGGAGGTTCTTAGCTAAAAAATAGATCTAAAATTGCCTTGTAAAAGTCTAGTAATTTCTAGTCAATATAGGTCATTCATTAGGCAGATGATCTGACGATAGAAGTTATCTTTAGTTTATGGTTTTTTTCCCTAAAAGGCAACCCCTAAATATATATGAGGGAATTGTATTGCATCTATTTATATCTATATTCTGAATGAGGAAGAGAGAGGAGATTGAGAGCGAAGAGGGTGTTACAACGGATCTGCTGTAGGTTGTATCTCTTCAGTTTGATGGATAATATAATAAAAGAAGGACTAGCTATTTCTCCATGGACGTAGCCCAAACTGGGTGAACCACGTATATCTGTTTCTCTCTTGTTCTATGCGTTTTCTGTGTTTGTATTTTTGCAATATTTTATGTGTTCCATTGCTCTGTAATATATAATTTTTCTAACAAAGTGAATGTGAGCCAACCTTTATATCCTACATATTTAACTAAACCTATCCCACTGGTATTTGGTGCTTCTCAAGACTTATATACCCATCTTATCCAAGTTAACTTAACATCACAATAACTCGGATGGGCCATTCCTCAAATTCAATTGGATCAGAATGTGTACTGTGTGACACAGGAACAACCTAACCCACCTTATGTCGGGATGATGAAAAATCCCATATGGAAACAATATCAACTATATCTAGTTATCCCTCAAATTCCTTATGGTCAACAAATCCAAACTTAACCATTTCATCCTTTATACAGTTATCTTGGAGTTGGTAAGAAAAATTATGTGTATTTTGGTAACAAAAATCCTCATTATCCCACAACATAGATACCTGTTGCTTAGGATATCCCATATTATCTAGGATATCCTCCATAGGACCTCAACAAGTAGTTTCCATTTGTGGTGACTCTCAAATTTCTAGATTTAACTAGGCTAATGATCCCATTTTCAATGCTCGTTGGTGGTTGGTTATTCCCACAAAGTTACCCAGTGATATCCCAAAATTAAATGGAAATCCTGGAGAAAACCGATCCACACATGTGATGAATTATCATTTGTGGTGTTCTTCAAACTCTCTCAATGATGACTTTGTTCATCTACACCTTTTCCAGTGTGCACTCATTGGTACGACAACAAAATGGTATATTGAATTATCTCGAGCTTCATTTGATAGTTTCAACACCTTGGCTGCCAAATTCCTAAAAAATTCCCAGTTACCCATGCGATATGAGACTTGAACTGAACTTTTAACCAATTTTAAACAAACTGATGCCACTCACATCTTAGATCAGATTCATGAGTGGTGACATCATCGTCATTTGGTTAAAAATTTTGTTCCTGACCAATTGTTAGCTGAGTGATTCTTTAAGTCTTTGTTGCCATCTATCACAAAATACATCACCAAGAGTAGAGTTGTGACTGAAGAGTAGGTAATTTATCATTCCCAGTATTTGGATGTCATCTACACCTAATTGGACATGCTTTATGATAAAATACCAAATGTTCCACAACCTTCCAATATTCTTCCTCAACCTCATAGCAAGGAATCACATGCCACTGTTGGCGTGACTGGTTCTTCTAGCCAACAATCGGTGAGTAAACCATTTGGTTTGTCTCTTACTGTCACTGCTCAAATCCCTCCTTCCACTCTTGTGGCTTCTACTTCCATGATCAATATTGTTCAGTCTTCTAAAGGAAAATATCATCAACCAAGAAGTAGAAAGAAAGGTAAAGGTAAAAATAATAAAGATAGCCCTCCATAGGATAAGCAAAACAATCAATATTCTAAAGAAAAGTGGAAACCTCATTGTCCATGTTTGATTTGTAACGAGGAACATTTCACTCGCAATTTTCCATACCGGGAAGCAGTGGATCAATTTCTTATATCATCCACTACACCTGTTATGTTGACAAATCCATTTTGGAGTCAGGAGACTAATATGGTTTCTCGAGATCCTGCCTCCTCTAACTTGGTTTTAATGCTTTCCTCTGCTAAGCCAAAAAATGATGTTATGGTGGCCACCCGAAGTAAAGAATATGGTAATGTGAATCCCTCAAATGGTCAGGCTATTGATCAACTTGCTAGTTCAACTGCATCTCCATCAGATCCTACTCTGAATTCTGTACCTACTAAGTTAACAATTAAACCTCCCAAAGGCATTCTTCATAAATCCAGATTCAACCCTTGCATAAAAATTTCTCATAATTATAATATAGTTGAGGATATGGCTTAGGCTCCTTCATATATGTCGACTCTTGAGGTGTTGCAAAATCATCCCACCCAAAAGAAGGCTTTGCTCTCAGCAATTGGATGTATCAATCCTTCAAATTCTAACCTAGTAGTTTTTAACCATGAGAACCATACACATTGACTTCCATCTCATTTAGATTTCATGATCTAGGTTATCATTCATGGTAACAATATCCATCATTCCAATGTGGACGAGGTAGCCTCCACCTTTATTATGTCTATGTATTGTTGGAAGGCCATTGGTTCTCCCCAATTACGTCAATCATTGACCACTTCAAAGGTTATTGATGGAAGAAGCTATAAACCTTGTGGAATTTTGAATTCTCTACAAGTATAATTCGTTGGCAAGACCGTATCAATAGAATTCAAAGTTATCGATGGACTTCTAGACTATAATATTCTACTTGGTCGTGGATTGGTCTATGCTATGGTTGTTGTTGTTTTGACATATTTTATAATGATCACTTTTCCTCATAAAGGCGGTGTAGTGGCCATTGATCATAGCCCTTTCTTTGCCACCAATTCTTCAGTAACTAGAAGCATCCCTCTTGTGGGGGAAACCCCTCACCTGTATCAATATGTCGGAGTTGGACTACTTAAAAATTCCTCTCTCATGGGAACCTTTTCACTTCCTCCTCCTTCACTTCCCAACAAATCTAATTTGGTTGCAGGCTATCTCAATATTGGCATCCTCTTGTACTATTATAGTTGATCTTGAGATAATACTAGATGAATCAAATATTGAATCTTTTGGCGACCACATGCCGCTCCATCCCATTGTGCTTGACTATAAAGCCATTTATTTAGCATGTGTGACACACTCTACCCTTTCCTTGTCAAGCAATTGGGTTGGTTATTCTTTAGATTATGACACATCATCTGATTCTTTCTCTCGTATGTTTCCTACAGATCAGAGCAACATGGAGATCATGATGCCAAACAATGCGCCATGGGATGATCATCATCATTGTTCCTTATTGACATATTCTTAGGAAGATAATATTAATGAACTCTATTGACCTAGTATCATTGAGTTGTCTCCGAATTTCGTATCCATCCATGGTGTTGATTATGAGAAGAACATGTCAAACATTGAATATAATATCCCCCTTAACATTTCAATCAAACCAAACATTGTAAAAAATATAGATATCGGAGCATCTTTCTCTCCTAATGAGATCAAGACTTATAAAGACCTATTTTAGGAGTTTAGAGATGTTTTGACCTAGTATTATGAAGAAATTCTAGGTATCGATCCAAACATTGTTGTGCATCAAATTAAGAGCACCCTGATGATAAACCAGTTCAACAGTGCCTCCATCTGGTCCATCCCAAGAAGGTTGTGGCTATTAAAGCCGAAGTTGAAAACTTCTACATGCTAGTTTCATCTATCGAGTACCTTTAACTGATTAGGTGTCTAACATTATTCTTGTCGTGAAGGAACAAGGAACAATTCATGTGTCTGTCGATTATTGGGACATTAATTGTGCTTATCTGAAGGATAATTATCCCACCCTATTCATCGACCATATTTTTTATGATTGTGCTGACTATGATATATTTTCATTTATGGATGGCTTCTTCAACTATAATCAAATCAACATTCTCCCAATGCGCCAACAAAAGATCATGTTCATTTGTCCATAGAGCACATTTTCATATCAGAAGCTCCCTTTCATACTGAAGAATGTTGAGGCTATATTTCAGAGGGAAATGAATTATTCCTTCCAAGACGTCAAACATATTGTGCAACCATATTTGGATGATTTGCCTGCTCATTTGAAACATTGAGTTAATCACCCAATGCATCTTAGGGCCATATTTTTATGATGTAAACATTATAATATTCAACTAAATCCACACAAGTGTGTGTTTTGTGTAAGTCTCGGTCGACTTTTCAGTTTCATGGTATCGAAACATGGAATTCATATTGACCCATTGAAAATAGAAGCGATCCTCGATCTATCTACTCCTTCTTCCCTTCTTTAGCTTCAATAACCCCAAGGGAAGGCTAACTTTCTTCAGAGGCTTGTTCCCAACCACTTCAAACTGACTAAAGGATTTAGTTACTTGTTAAAGAAAGGGGTTTCCTTCTAATGAGACAACATTTCTCAAAAAGTGTTTGATGCCTCAAAAGTTGTTTTAATTTAGGCATCCTTTTTATATCCCCTGATTACCAATGTGGTTATTTCTTGTACCTCACTGCTACAGTTACTATCATTTCTATGGTATTAGCCCAAGAGGATGATGTAGTAATTGAACATCCTATTTGTTACTTAAGTCAAAATATCAATGATACTAAAGTCGAGTATACTCTTGTTGAAAAGTTAGTTTTGGCAGTTGTCCAAGCTATCCAGATATTTCACCATTACACACTACTTCAAAAAACTATGGTTGTTACAAAATGCAACCCCGTGACATACATATTATCAAAAAAATTTCTATGTGGAAGTACTCCAATTTGATTTTCATCCTATAGGAGTTCGATTTGGAATTCAACAAATCCCAGTGAAAGAAATCCTCAGTTTTTACTAAGCTAATTTGCAACCTTCCCACTACTAAGACTGAGACAATGTTTTGGGATTCTATTCTAGACAATTCATTATTACTGATCTCATCATCTTACGTGGTATGGAGACATTACCATACATCTCCAAACCCAAAATTTCTTATCTGACACCTATCACTCTGACCAACCTACCCTTAAGAAGCTATTTCACCTTGTCCCCACTCGCAAACCTAAGAGACATGAAATCATGCATGTCGGTAACTAGAAATAGTGTAAAAATCCTATAAGGCCTTGGAAGCCACCCATAATTTCCTATCTAATACCTATCACTCTGACCAACGACGTATCCAATATCAAGTGAAAAGTTACATTATAATCGAAGACACCCTTTATTGTTGTGGTATCGATATGGTATTTCGAAGGTTCCTCACTCATGAGGAGGCTGAGAAAGTATTAAATGAATTCCATTCTAGGGCATGTGGTGGTCATATATTTGATTATGCCACTGCACAGAGGATCTTGCATGCTGGTTACTTTTGGCCTATCATATTTCGTGACTACATCCTCATTGTCCAAAAGTGTCATGCAAGCTATATGTATGATTGTAAGACCCATGCTCCACTCATTCCTTTGCATATTGTTATCATCATTGGAACGTTTCTAAAATGGGCCATTAATTTCATGACATGTAACCCTTGATCGAGGGGTATGACTATGTCATTGTAATGGTTGACTATTTTACAAAGTGGGCTGAGGTGATGCCTACATACAATAATACTAGTGAAACAATTTCTCTCTTTTTCTTAAACCATGTTATTCCACATCTTGGTGTTCCACAGACTGTAGTCATGAACCATGGAAAACAATTTCACAATCACATGATGTCTGAACTAACTGCCAAGCTGGGACTCTCCCATAAGAGTTCCACTCCCTACTAACCTCAGTTGAATGGGAAACTTGAGGAAATCAATAAAGTTCTCAAAACGATACTTCAACACATGATAAGGGTCCAAAAATCATAATAGAATATTATCCTTTATCTAGCCTTATGGGCACATCAAACCTCCATTAGGACTACTATCGGGTTCACACCATTCCAATTGGTTTATGGTCTAGAAGAAATCCTTCTAATTGAATGTGAAATTTCATCTCTCAAATTTGTTGTCAAACTCCTCCCTACCACTGCCATGTAAGAGGAATATCTCTTACATCTAACCCACTTAGATGAAACCCGACATGATGCCACGATGGCTAGTGAAGCCCATAAGAAATGTATCAAGGTGCAATATGACAAGAGTGTCAAGCCTTGTGTCTTCTCAGAGGGATACCTTGTTTTGTTATATGGTCAAGAGTATGATAAATTAAGATCGGGGAAGTTTGAGCCAATGTGGCTAGGTTCATACATTTTCAAATGTGTTCTTGCTAAAGGGGACTATGAGTTTGTTGATTTTAATGGAGTTCCCTTGGCGCAAACTAGAAATGGGTTGTACCTTAAGAAATACTATGCTTGAGTTTTGCATAATGCATCATGTACATGTTGTATATAGGTGTGTTGAGTGTGTTCGCACTGCATTCCCTTCGAATTTTACTATGGTTTATGTTAATATTGTTTACATTTGGTTTGTAGATATTGGCATCCCTTGAACCATATGTTGGTTATGCTGATGGTGCCAGTCATAGTACTTGGAACCTTTATTCCACAACATGGGCTATATATGCTTTGAATGGCAAGTTAGTAAGCCTAAAAGAAACTTTTATTAGTCAATCTACCAATAACATCGTTGAGTATAGTGTAGTGATCGAGCTATTGTTTGATGTTATTTCCCATGGTATCCGTTGTATACTTTTCAGACTCGACTCACAACTTGTAGTACTACAATTGACTAATGTCTATTCAATTAGGAGCCCAATTGTGCTTCATATTCTTTTGAGGGTTCACCTTCTGGAAAGATATTTTGATTTCATCCAATATCAACATATTTCGAGAAATCTAAACACATTGACAGATGCATTGGCTAATCATATTTTATATAGACATTTGCGACACTTGTAAATTAAATTCAATACACATCACGTACATTGAAAGAGATAATAAAACCATAAAAAAGTCCGAAGACAATTTGTGCTCGACACAGATATGGCCACATGACCTAAAATATACATGCAATAAAAATATGGCTATAAGCCTCCTAGTAGACTAATCATAGTGCTCATGATAGCACACCATTGCGTGATCCATCTTGCATAGTAGCCAACTAATATGGCTAGGCACACCAATAGTATGTTGCTGTAGTCTCATAGGAAGCTCATCGAACCTAGTCTCAACTATGTCGTGGGTCAACCCCTCCATGCAACACTCAACCCCTGAAAGGGTCTTGGCCACATTAAGATCCTATAGTACCTCTTGTCCTACTGCAGAACCCTGTACTACTGTTGGTACCTACTATGGGTCTCCTGCATGATGAAGATAAGACGAACCCACAGGTCGAACTGGTCAAATATCCACATGTGTACAAATCAATAGTTTAGTCTCAGATACATAAAAAATGTAACAACCCTACTTAAAAATCCTTGTAAAAATATATAAGACCACGTTGATGGGACACGTATTCCAAGCTAAGTTGAGGGTAACACATCTTAGTGGGTGTTTATTTTGGTTATTATGGCTAAGGAAATTGACAAAGGCAATGGCAAAAGGATTTGGAAAGGTATGAGGCATTTATTAGCATATTATTTATGAAAATAATGGAAATTAGGAGAAAAGGAAGGTCAAAGGTCAAAGGTTGCATGTGTGGAGGAAAGTGAAGGAAAATAATGGAAAATGAATAAAATAGAGGCCTCACTAATAAAAAAGATTTTCAGGATCAGTTGGTAGACTTGGTTAGTGTAGCCTTTTGTCAGTTCAGCTTTGGAGCTCTCTCATTATTCTCTCTTTCTCTCATACTCTTGGATACTTAGAGTTTTCTTGGAGCACTCTTGGAGGGTGTGGGATACTTGGATTTTTTGAGAAACAAGGTAAGGGAAGAGTAGGAAAGTGCAAGAGGACACTGAGATTAGTAGCTATAATGGTATTTTAAAGCAGGTACCGAGTTGCATGTATGTTTTCCTCACTATTTATAGCATGCATGGCATATACATGTGGTTTATTGGTCATGATCTATCATTGACATGGAATATGGCCGATATTAACTGTGGCTTGCCTAGAATTGTCATTTCCTGGATTACCATGGAGATTATGGGTTTATTTCCTTGTTTTATTTTGGTTGGTTCTCATGATTCCTTAGTTTGGGTTGAGTTATTAGTTCCTGGAAGCCCTATAACAACTTGGGTTGAGTTAGTAGTCCCAGAAGCCTTGGTTAGACAAATGCTTTGGAAGCCCTTGGTGGGTAAGTTACTAGTCCTGGAATCCCTAGTTGGACAAAAGCTCTAGAATCTTGATGATGAATGTGGGTTTAGTTACTAGTCCTATAATCCTTGGTTGGAACAAACACTCTGGAATCCCTAGAAGAATTTGATAGAGACCAATTTGATGATGGTTTTGTGATGTCCGAATGTGAGGTGGAATCATTGTTTGATGGGTTGACGTGGTTGGCCTCTTGAAGGCCTGGATATTTTTGGATTGATGTGTTCTATGAGATCCCACATTCATGCTTGGAATATGGCACAAGGGTGAATGACTGAAGAGAGATTTGGCTCAGCCATTCTATGTTCGAGTGGAACATGGTAGTCCCATACTGGGTTGGCCTTTTTACCATTAATATGGGGTTATTTCTCCTTGTATTTCTATGAGTAATATACTAGTTATATGTGGTTTATATGGTTGTGATTTCATTAGTATTTCTAATGCTACTATGCTATTTATGTATGTGTTTATGACAATAGCTATGTATGGCTCTCATCATGTTTTTACTAGTAAATGAATGAACAATGTATCTATGGCCTAGTGGATGAAACTACAACTAAAGTGATAAGGAAACAATGCCTATAGAATCTCACATAATTATGAGACCTCTATGCTCAAATATGGTGTTTATACCTATAGATTACAAATTCGTGATATGTTTGACGAAATCCCTGTCATGGCTAATAGGGTTCCAGTCAAGGTCTTATTCAAGTAAATGCATTAGTACTATTATTTCCATGTTATATTACTGTTATGAAGATGCCATTCAATTATCGGCTGTGACCTAGGCTCTGGGCCTGAAAATCTAGCTTAAATCTTAGGGATGATGGCACTGAACTGAGAAAAATAGTTCCTAGACGTTGGCTTGCAGGCCTATGAGAGTGTCCATAGGGCCCTAGACATTGGCATGCCCATAACATGAGAGTGTCCATAGGTCACGTGGTCCAAAATGTCAGTGAGACCTAGGGATGGTTGGCAGAAACGTTGGGTTAGTTCCTGAGAGTCCTAATGTTGATGTTGAATGTTTGTATGGTTTGTTTTTGTCGGTTCCACTTCCTTAACATGACTTAGGAGGTTGAATCCTATCATAGTGGCCTCTCATCACATGTCTACCCTACTTGGCCAATTGCTTGGGTAGATGTGGGAGGAGGGTGTTATAGAGTGGTATCAGAGCAGGGTTCACCCCTCAGACTGGATTGGTTGTGTGTTGGTCATGCATTCCTATTGGTTTCATATGTGCTTCTTATGCTTGTAGTCCATGTGCTTGTCACATTTGCATGGTATTGATCATGGTTGTAGTGATGTCTCCATGCGAAGGTTGATGGTGTTGTTTTGGGATGTGTCGTCATGAGTGTATGGGTATATATGCATTGTCATGCATGTCGATGTCTATATGAATGCATTGTCATGGTTATAGTTATGCATGTATAGTAGGTCAAACATGCATTGTGAGGTCATTGCATGCAATTGGGCCATGATTATGATATTGGTATGTTATGATGCTAATGTGTTGGCTGAGATAGAGCAGGAGATGCAGATCATTAAAATGAAGTTGCAACAATGGACTAAGCGGTAAGAGCATATCATCATATAGGTATTGTATGTTTGGCATGAAATTATATTAGTTAATGCATTGTTATATTCATTAGGGTTAAATACATTAGGTTCACGTAAATGTCTATTGATATTAAGGTTACATGTATAATAAATGCTAGTTGATTAGTGTAATCATATGCACAGGTGTCAAGTAGTCATGAATGATAGTAACATGTGGTTGTATGCATTGTTATTGTTGTTTTATGATAGTTATCTTGATTATTAGGTTATATTTGTTGATGAGTGTGTTATAGGTTAAGTTGTTTTTGTTATATGAAAATTAGCTTGATGATTATGTTATATGTTGTCGATGAGTATGTTATAGGTTAACTTGTTGTTGTTATATGATAGTTACCTTGATGATTAGGCTATATGTTGTTGATGAGCATAATATACAATTTGGTTTAGATTCTATGCTTCTATGATTCATGATATAATGCTCAGATCTTCCAGAGAAATCAAATTTTGAACCCACGACTGACTTATTTTCTAGTCTTGGGACCACTTCCCAAAAACTATTATTTACAAAGGATTTGTATTCTTCCACCATTTCATGTATAGTTTTCTCTACTTATTCTTCGAAAGAGGATGGCTTAGTGTCTACAATCTCAACCATTAGAGGCAAGTGTGTACCAATTTGGTGATCTTCTCTACTTGCACTGATTTGAAAGAGAACCCACATTCTCCCTCACATCCAACACAATTCTCTTAGCTTCCCTAGTCCTTTTCCTACTTTGACTAGATAGTTCTATTTGAGTTCCTATCTCCACTCTCTACTCCTCAATTTGTGGCTTCTCCACAACTTCTAGAGGTTCCTCCTTTGGGGCTAAAATATCCTCTTCTGGTGGGATCTAAAGATCCCTCTCAAGAGATAACCACATGGCTTTATCTTTATCAAATTTTACATCCCTTCACACAACTGTCATTATGAGGGATGGAAAGTACACACAGTAGTTATGGGAATTTCCTTTGTAACTCAAAAATACCCCCAATTCTGCTGTCATCTCTACCTTATTCCTTGATTCTTTGGAGACATGGTAGTAAATAGAGGCTCCAAAAATCTTGAAGTGCGACACATCTAACTTTCTCCCCGAGAAAGCCTCCTCTGATGTAATCACACCAAGAATATGATGGGAAATCTAATTATCACCCTTGTTTCTCCCACAATGTTGTGATTCTTTCTCTCAGCCACCCCATTCTGTTGTGGGTTGTGGGGTACTATTAACTCTCATCAACTACCTTCTTTTGTATTTTTTTTTTATAAATTCATTCAACACGTACTCACCTCCGTAATCTCTCTTGAGAGCCTTCACCTTCTTTCCCGTTTCTTTCTCAAATAATGCCTTGAATTATATGAACTTCGAGAATGTATCATCATTCTTCTGCATGAAGAAGGTCGAACACTTCTGTGAGAAGTCATCAATAAAAATTACAAAATATTTGTGCCTGACAGTGAAGGGTGTCGATAAATGTCCATAGGCATCAGAGAGGATCCTTTCAAGGACTGCATGTGAATTGTTCTCCTGATCATGGAATGCGGATTTTGTGTAATTACCCAAGATACATCCTTTGAAAACATCCTACTTCTCAAGTGCTCCTTTGGGGATGCCTGTGGTTATCTCCAGCATGATCTTCAAAGCGCCATGATGCAAATTGCTAAGTATTCTATGCCAAATCTCATCGACATTGTGTCTTTGCACCTTCTTGACCTTTGTGCTCAATGCAAAACAATCCTCCACATCTAGCTTGTATAGGTTCTTCACACGAACCCCAATTTTCTTCACCTGTCTTGTGGCTATGTGTCTCAGGAATTCCTTTCCTTTGCTAAAGATCACATCATAACCATGGTCTTCCAAAACTGCAACATACAAGAGATTTTTATTTAGCCCCGAAAGGAAAATGACATCCTTGAGCCTAAGGGGGGAGCCTAACTACCTTTTAAAGGTGATTCTACCAATCTTGGTCATGCTATACCTTTCGTCATCCTCCATCTCGATGTGCATCTGCAAATATTTTTCTTCCAAGTCACTGAAAAATTCTTTATTCCCCGTCATGTGGAACGATGATCCTAAGTCCAAGTACAACATGCTCTCCATCAGTGTCTTGGTCATGCATGTAATGAGGGTAATTTCAAGCTCAAACGATGAAGCCAAAGCTTCTCCTGTTGCTCCTCCTAAGGTTTTCTTTCTTGTCTTCTTGTGTGCACATTTTGTAGCATAATGCTTGAATTCATGACAATGGAAGCATCAAATTTTTGACAACTATTTCTTCTTTCCCCCTTGAATGGATTCTAGTTTGGATTGGGATTTCTTCCCTTTTCCCTTCTTTTCTGTTCCTGCCAATGCAAAATTTTCTTCATCCTCTCCCTTGGATGAAGTGCCATCTCTGGTATTCTTCCTTATTTCCTCCTATACCAAATTGGACCATAAGTGCTCCCAACTTAGTATTTTATCCCTCCCATTCATTGAATATTGATAGCTATGCCAACTCTTGGGAAGGCCAAGAAGGGCTAAGGTTAACAAATCTTCTTTAAGGACATTAACACTAACCCCACCAAGTTCATCATGACACTGTGTAAACTTGCTCAAATACTGCATAATTGTGTCATTCTTCTGCATCTTGATACTTCGAAGTTTATCCTTGGGCACCAGCTTCCTATGGTCAATACTATTCTCGAACAATTCTATCAATTCTTTCCATATCATGAACAAAGTTTATTTTCCATGTAGATTCGAGACAATATAATCTCGTACTCCCTCCAAGGTTATTCTCCTCACCTTAGCTACATCTTTCTTCCACTGAGCAAGGATCTGGGCATAAGATGCTTGAGATTTTGCAACATATGTCTTGATGTATTCTAGAATTCCATTGTCATCCAATGCTGCCTCCATGTGGTCCTTCCATGCAACAAAATTAGAGGTGCCTTCCAAGGCATACTCTCGCCTTAATCAATTGAAGGCCATCTTCTCAGCTCTAAATAAATCCTGCTAAATTGATCTTCAGATTTGAACCTCTAAGAAATAACTTTGAATTTCCTACTCTAATGTGAATCCAAATCTAATAACATGTAGAAATTAGGTTGTATATTTGCAATTGCTGATGAATTTTTAATAAAAATCACAAGACACAAACCTACACTACTGCTCTGTGGGCATTAATTCACAATATAGAACAAAAATCTCAGACATGCAAGAAGAAATAACACACATTCAACAAGCATTTTTAGCCAGGGAGATCGATTTGCTAAAAAACCCAAGTCATGCTTGCATTAATCAAATTAATTGAGATGTATTACAATTTCTTTGCTCAATTGAGCTCACCCTACAAGTGCACAACCTATCTCTCTTCTCACTGAAGGCCTCTTGCCCAGACTTAGTCAAAATTTTCCTCGTCTTAAGCTCATATTTCCTTTCACCATTCCTTCAGGAATTGGCCCCTATTATTTAGGAAATTCCTCTATTTAAATTGCACAATTCCTTAGGCTAGTCGTTTGACTACATGCACTTGTATGCTTAAGACTAGTCTACAACAAATGTTACATTGCCTTAGAATCTCCACCTCAAATAGGTAACTAAAATTCTCTACATGCACTAGCTATTTTGGGTTGATTGATCGCTAAGTTTGATTGAATGATCGCTAAGTTTGACTGAATGATCACTAAGTTTTACTGAATGATCGCTAAGTTTGACTGAATGATGGCTAAGTTTGACTAGATGATCGCTAAGTTTGACTGAAGTCCCACTGCTTAACTGACCTTTCACTAGTACGTCCAAAAGTTGGAACTAGTTTAAGTAAAAACAACCTGAGATAAGTGACCTCGATTTCTACAAATTAGCAATCACACATGCATAACTAAACTCTAACTCCTCCAACTCAAATTTACTGAGTAAACTAGGTGACACAAGTCATGTCACACAATTTAACATCATGCAATTTGTCTGTTGATGTGGAAATTCAAAATTTATCAATTTAATCAAGGCAAAATCAAATTGAGAATTTCTTGTTGCATTTTTCAATATATGTCAAGACCATGTAAGTGATCCACTAGTTATAGTTCAATCCATGGTTACACACAAATTATGCTTAGCAATATGATGAGATTTACTATAAAGGCTTTTGGTTTGGGATTCAACATTTAAATCCAAATCTTTATCTATATTACAATCCCCTTCCATTGTGGGTCATTCAGGGTTACATAAAACACTTGAGAAGATTAAACATTCATTCTTTTGGGAAGGTGTGAAGAAGGACATTTGCACTTTTTTGATAGAATGTGATACTTTTCAATGAAATAATGGGGAAAAATTAAAGAATCCAAGAGATTTATAACCCTTATCCATTATTTCCATTGTGTTTGTCATTAATTCTATGGATTTCATTACAGGGTTATCAAAATTAGGAAATAAATTAGTGATAATGATTATTTTTGATAACCTTTTCGTATATGCCCACTTCTATGCCTTACAACACCCAATGCATTTAAGACATCCATATCAAAAGACATCCATATTAATGGACAACATTTTAAACTATATGGTATGCCTAAATACATTCCAAGTGATCGTGATACAACCTTTTTTTTTTTAAAGGAAAAAGGCGTTGATTTCTATTCAATAAAGAATGAAATCTGGGTCAATTCCCTTATAATTTTTTGAGAGTCCATACATTCAATACATTCCAAAAATCCAAAATGGAGGAGACAATTTTGATAATTATTGTTCCCCTCTATTATATTACATATATTATTGTAGATGCAACATAAAACCCCTAAAATATTCTGATATTGAGATAATATTAAAAGTTACAAAAAATAAATGACTAGGACCTGAAACTCCAACTCACTAGAGTGCCATGACACGACTTTATCCATTGGTCTCCATGCCTTTTCCCTTCTTGTGCACTGGCTCCTTTTGAAGATCAAGCACAACTCCAAAAAATATGACCTTGCTACCATCCTAGACTTCACATGTGGCCACCCGGGCCTCCATCACATAAGAAGGGATGGAGAAAATATTTGGTTGTGAAGGCCCTTTACAATGTGTTTAAGACTAACTATGAACCATATTTTAATCATGGGATAGGAGAAAAATGAGTCCTATTATGGTCCATTAATATTTCCCCCTATTCCATATTAACCTATTTATTAGCCAAAGAATCTTCCATGGAATTAAGATGTTGATATATATAAAAGAATTCTATCCTGCAAAAACTTCTTATAGTGAATTAGAATCTTTTGCAAAATTGAAAGAGAGTATGGGATTAATGACCATTTGATTTTACTTAGTTGAATGATGACCAACATGGAATCACCACAAACCGTGACTTTCTTGATGTTTTTGGCCAATTGAATTTCTAGTCCTTGCCATAAGGCTAGATATTCAACATGAGTTGGTGGTTGATCCCAATCCCCAAGAATACTACGATTCAACTTGTTCGTCAGGTCCTAGGATCACCCCTCCCACTCCTGCCACCCCCATCATGATCCTGCCTTCACAAACATGTTCTTGAAGGATTTGTTTTGGTTTCAAGGCACCCAATTAACCTTGAAATAACATATCACCTCCACACTAATGGCTAGATGGGAGAAATCAGCAAATATTTATAAGCTTATTTATATTGCTTTTCATTGAAATAACAAGCCTGTTTGGTCCAATGGTTACCCCTAGTTGAATGTTGGTACAATACTACATGTCATGGTGCTACTAAAATGAGCCCCTTTGAGGTAGTCTATTGATAACCACCCCCATCAATGATCCATATTTATTATGCCCATCTAATGTTCATGAGATGCACAACACCCTCATAGTCTATGCTTACAATATTTGACCTTATTTGACCTTTAAAGATAGTTTGGTGTTGGATCATAATGGTATTAAGTGTTGGGTGTGGATCTTGCTTATCTTAATGATTTGTATGTCTTGTTTTAGCCAAGCATATATCCTAGGAATGCTGTACATCCATCCACACGCAGGGGGGGTGCGGGGGGGACTTGTCCCCCCCATGGGGATTCAAGATCTAGTGAGTCCTCGGCGAGGGTTCGGGGGAAACACCCCTGAAGCTAAGAATAGATGAAAATTTGCCTTGTAAAATATTGTAATTTCGTAGTAATCTGGGTCATTCATTAGCAAGATGATTAAACAGTAGAAGTTATGTTAATTTAGGTTTTTTTTTTCCCTAGAAGGTAGCCCTTGATTTATATGAGGGAATTGTATTGCGACTATGGATTATTAAATGAGCGAGAAAGAGCGAGGATATTGTGTGAGAGGAAAGAGAAAATTACAATGGATCTATTGTAGGTTGTATCTTTTCATCTTGTTGGATAATATAAAAGGAAGGACTGGTCGTTTCTCCGTGGATGTAGCCCAAATTAGGTGTACCACATATATCTATGTCTCTCTTATTTTATGCGTTTATGTGTTTTTGTTTCCACAATATTCTATGTGTTCCATTGCTCTGTTATTTAATTTTCTAACATTAAGCAATAAGATAATGAACATCACTCTAAATTCGATTTTGATGAAGGAGATCAAGGGTTCTTGTCTCTCCAAAATTATAAAGAAAACTCACTCAAGGAGATGGGCCATAAAAGTTAGCTCCTATGTTTTATGGACACTAGACTATAATTAAACATTATAGAGATTCACTGGCTTATAAAAACAAATTCCTTGCAATTCTAAGCTCCCCTTAGTTTTTTATGTGTCTTTATTGATTTGAAGTTCTTAGGTCCAATTGTAGATTTCAAACCACCTTTTCAAAATTAAATATGGAGGCTTCCATTTGGTTCTAGCTTGATTCCTTTTTGGATAAAAAAAACATCACCTTCACTAGTGAAATATCAAGGAAGTTTTGATCCTATGAAAGGATACATCATAAAAAGATGCTATATGTGAACCAAAAGAGTTTCTTCACTAATTTTCTCTTCTTATGTTGGAAATGCTGAGAGGGGGGTGAACTAATATTTATTTCCAAATAGTTAATTTTAATATTTGGAGCATTAACTATCATTAGCATTAAATAAATATAAGAATTCATTAATAGTAAACAACACCATTCAACAATGTGTAATAATCAAGACAATAGACACAAATATTTTTAGGTGGAAAAACCCCTCCAAGTCAAATACCATCAAACACTTCTTGGTATTTGTCTTCAAAAAAGTTACATCAAGTTTTCAGCTCCAATTGAAGGAGTCTCGAAACCCCTAATTTATAGGCTTCAACATGCAGGATGCTCCAACACCATGTTTACCAACTTCAACTGGGAGGATGCTCCAACACCCTAGTTCTCTGACCCAATCCTAACGAATGCTCCAATAACCTGTGTACCAGTTGCTACTGGACAAATGCTCCAACACCCTATTCAAGCTATGATCTTCCCTAGCACCCTAAATTTTTCTTAGGCTTCAATATAAAGGTTACTCCAATCACCTTTCTTGCACCACCTTGTCACTCGAATTAATTGATAGACCATGTTTCACAATTTTCAGGCTAGATACCCCTGCACTTAAAATAAATATAAAGAAACTGTAATGAAGGTTCTACTACTTTTCTCGATATGTATCTCACTTTCAAGTCCTAGAAACCTCATTTCTCAATCTAACTATTGTACTTAAAACACTATTCACCAAACCCACCTCTGCTCAATCATAATGCTAAATCAAGCCACAACTCAAACTGCATGTCAAACCCTAGTTGTACGAAAACATCAAAAAACTCATTTCTGTGCAATAAGTAATCAATATGATCTTTATATAAGTTAGTCATGCAATTGTCATCATCATTTTATAGCAACCATTTATTACCTCAATATAAACACTGCAAGGCTCATAAATAAATATGTGTTAGAAGATTCATGGAGTAGTTTCCAAAACCAATGTTGTTGTACTGGTGCCAAAAGTTGTATCAATCAATATGCTATTGGTACCGAGACTCAGTCCTAAATGTCTTAGGTTTGTTCTATGAACTTCTTCTAATTGTCTCAAACTCTACCCAAGGAGGCCTACTGGCATATGTCTTATAGTTGGATAGTTATAGAAAAATCCTTTATTCTCCTCAAAGTACTGTTGTCATGTAAAGTCAGTGTTGTTCCATTAATTGTTGTACAACAAGGACAATGCAAACCCTAGCTCGTCAACAAGTACTTGTTTCAAAAAAAACTTTAGTCATTGTTAAAACCCAAATTACTATCATGTATTCAAGATATTGTTATATTCAAGAGAATGCTAATAAAACTATTATCATCATCAATGGAATGTCATTAAAAGTAACATATTTCAAAGGGTTTTTGTTACACTGTAACATAGACTTCTATCAAATCCTAATTCATGTTTCAATTTTACAAAGTCATACATTAAGGTTATACTATTTTTCAAATGCTTCTGTCATACCATTGTTGCAAACCCTAGTGGGTTCTGGAATTATCATCAATTACATGTCTAGTCATTGTCAAGTACTAATTCTGTTCAAGAGGTCAATCCTTTTTTAAATTGGTTTGTCAATTCATACATGAAATCAAGATGGTGCCAATTCATTCAACAGATCTAAGTGTCACTAATGTCAGTATGGTGTCAATTCATTCAACAAATTTAAGTGTTACCAGTGTCAAGGATGCTATTATCGCTATTATATTGACATATGGATTATTGACTCATTGTCAACTACATCATGCAGTCATACTAGGTTACATATCAGAGGCTCACACTTAGGCCATATTTTACTTTAGTGTGTGTGTGTGTGTGCGTGTGTGTGTGTGTGTGTGTGTGTGTGTGTGTGTGTGTGTGTGTGTGTGTGCGTGTGTGTGTGTGTGTGTGTGTGTGTGTGTGTGTGTGTGTGTGTGTGCGTGTGTTTGTGTCTTAGAACCACAAGTTACAAGGGTATTTCAAATAGGTTCGAATTGGTGCCCCAATCAACAATAGCCAATGCCACAATCAATTCATAACAAGATCCTTTAATAGGAGGAAATGCTACATGTATGTGTCCTAAGCTAATGCAATAAAAACATGATTTTTCAACCAAATTTTAATGATCCATAAGGGAGGATGCTCCTTGATAGGGCTCCACAGAGAAACACTTATTTTACAAGCTGAAACAATCATTGTCGAAGTTGTTATCAAGGTCATCACTAAGTCATCACAGTATTCACAAATTTGATTTTTACTAGACAAAAAACAACCCTCAATTATTGCAGTGAGCTTCTTACACCAAACATAACTTGAAGGTATACCAGATCGAGTTTTTAACTAAACATATCTTGAATATTTTGGTTACTAATTAATCGTTGTATAAGGTGGCTTTAGACCTGTGGAAACCCTAGGTCAAGGGTATTCCCTAAGGGGAGGGTTAGGCTGCACTATTTTCAGGTTTTAAAGGACGCTAAAGCAACGAACCCATTAAAAAAAGCAAAGTACCAAACCCCTCAAGGAATCCAAACGAACTCAACAAAAAGAACTACCTTCGTATCTTTGTTGGTATGTCCCCTCAATTTCTAGTTGTGTTTTTAGACAAGGATTCCCTAAATGTGCAATCTCTGAATCCTTAGAACTACAAGAAGGAATCCAACAAACCTCCAAAACTAGGAAAACAAATTCAAACCAAAAACCCTGATCTATGAAATATTCACTGTCTAGGAAGGTCAAAGTTCAAAGCTATATAAGATAGTTTGTTGAAGAACATGGATTGAATGATGACATTAGGTCTCGTTTTATAGAGACAATATTAGGTTAAGAGGGGATTCTAAGATATGCACTAGTTCCAAATTTTGAGGGGAAGAATTTGGATTTCAAATTCAATTTAGTGGAGGAAATACTTTTTAGCGGTTTTGAAATTTTAAAACTTAATTAATTATTAAACCTTAAAGCCTTATGCATTGTTGATTACTTGAAAGTGATGATTTATGAGTGATATTTTGTTATAGAAATACTTATTCTAATCTATGGGGGATGGAATTATAACATGGAGTTCAAATTAATCAAGGAGATGCTGCCACATTACCACCTAATGGGGTTTTAGCCCCCAAGCCGCGTCTTCAACTTTAAACACAAATATATCTCAAACCGAGAGGTTGCTCACAATGTGCCACATAACACCAAAATCAATTCGACGAGTAGAATACAATGATGAATATCTCAATAAAAAATTCCATGGTTTTCTTCTTCAAAAACCCTCAATAAGTGCGAGGCATTTCCATGGTCATGTGAACCTAAACCCTAGAACTAGGGTTTGAAACCATCCTTCAACAGATCTTCCAACTTGACGTAATCTAGGCAAATAGTAAGAACATTCATAATAATAGTTTGAAATCAATGATATGAGTTTAGTCAAAGTCAAACTCTAGGTTTTACATCAATGATAACATCGTTCAACAATATCCCCCTTTGTCATTGATGGCAACACATACTCCTTCTATGAGTATAGCTCCCCCCAACTTCATGCCTTGATTTTTTTTATTTTTTTTCTCCCCCTTTGACATCAATGGAAAGGGGTTTGATCTTAAAGGTGGATGCCCCTGACACTCTGCCTTCTTCCTATGGACCTATAACCTGCCTTTGCTTCCCTTAACATGCTATGCTTCATATGGATTGCCATAGTTGATTCTACCTGTCAATATAAATCCAAGACATTAAACCTTTTATGACTTGCCACAACTGAGATATTCAACAATTCTTCTTTGCAAACCTGTTGCTATTTAAATTTAATATTACTTGATGATTACTTTGACTTATTCTAATGATATGTGTTTTTTTTCTTCTTCTTTTGTACGTGAACATGAAAGAGATGATGATTACTATAGAGCTATCTTTCTTTACTATTCACTTGACCAAATATATCCTACAATAGACTGTTTCTTGTCCCTTATCTTCCTATAATCCCATGACTTGAAATATCTTTAAACGATTGACGTGTCAATAGATAGATCTTCAAAATGTACAAATTATACTACATAGATAGTGTCCCCCCTTCTTCAAAGTTCAAGGAGTCAATAAGCTGATTTTTTCAAAATAATGTATCACCCAACTCTTTAGTTGGATCTTCTTAAACCTTATCATCATCTAATGTCCCTGTTGATTCATCATGACATTTTTCCTTTATAGAACCATAAAGAATAACTAATGAGAATTTATCATTTGTTTGATCTTCTTCCTTTTCTATTCTTATCCAAATATTCTTATAATTGATGTTAGGGTTGTCATTCATAGAAGGTTCCATCTTGTGTCTACAATATCAAGCTATGTGCCCATAGTTATGGCATTTGTAATATTCAATGTTGAGCTTGAATGATTGAGCTAATGACTTACACTTTCTACTGTCAAAGTATTCATGAAACATGTTTCGTGATCCAACAAACCTACTTTTAGGGTTTCACTAATGCCCTTGATAACTGTACCTACCATAATCTTTACCATCCCCATCCATATTTCCAAACTTAGTACATGAAAAAACAATAGCCATAAAACAAAGTAAGGTACTTGGGTAAGTTATCTTGTCAGGATGATCATTTGTATTCATTCTTCTTTAGAGGCAGTGGTCCAGTTCTTTGTTGACATTTTTCCTTGATTGCTTCAACATTATTCTTTGGAGCCACAACATTTTTAATCTTCTTCGATCTTTCATCTTGACTAGTCTTTTCATTAATATGAACTTGCAAAGTCTTGGAGCTTGTGGCTTCATCATATGGATGTTTACCTTCTTATTTTTCTTTCATCTTCAATTTAGCTAATTATTGGTATTTCCTGTCAATAACCTGTAAGTGTTCCTTTTTCCATTCCTTGAACTTATTGATTTCAGTAAGAGCCATGCCAAGTTCTTCTTGCTTTTGAGCAAGGTATTCTTGAAACTGGATTTCAATATTTTTCTTCTTCTTTCTACTTCTTCTATTTGTAGCTTTAAAATAGTGACCCTTTCTGCTTCTCTATTGAGAACTTGTTTCTGATCCTTCTTCCTTCCATTTTCCTGCCCGAGCCCGTCTATTTCTGCAACAGTTGTATCTAGTTCCTTTTTCTTTTGGTCAAATTTAGATATGTATGTTTTACCAAATTCCTTTTGTTGCCTTAGCGAGTCTTTCTCTTTCCCTTCTGCTTCCTTCACTTGGAGTTTCAATAATGTAATTTCTTCATTGAGTGTGTGATTTTCCTTCTCTGTATTCCTCCATTCTTTGTTACTTTCTTTAATTTCTCTTTTGAATGATTCTTAAACTTTTCTAGCTTCTAGCTGCACTTTAAGGTTGACGATGTTTTCCTTTTATTCTGCATTCTTCTTATTGGGGTTTTAAACATGTTCTTTTGCTATCTTCAGTTCGTCATCTAAAAAAATGACATTTTATTTTTCAACCTTAATCTCCTTTATAACTCTGATAATTTCATTTTGAAATTTTATCTCATTCATCTCTTCCTCTTCTTCTTCAAGAACTTCCTTCCTGTTATCCTGAGCATGAATAAAACACTTCCTTGTCATATTCTTTGTCACTATTCATAGGATCTGAAATCATTTCTATACCTGGAACTTCCTTTAAATGTTTGGGGGCTTTCTTCTTTGATTTCCCACTTTTGTATTATGAAATCTGCCTTCCAGCTATTAAGCTACTACAGAAAGAATGTGCCCTGATACCAATTACTGGAAATACTCCAGGTAAAAAACCACCGAACACTTCTTAATATTTGTATTAAAAAATAAGTACATCAAGTTTTCAGCTCCACCTGAAGGAGGCTCCAACCCTCTGATTTATATTCTCCAACCCACTAATTTATAGGCTCCAACCCTTAGAATGCTCCAACACCATGTTTACCAACTACAACTGGGAGGACGCTCCAATGCATTAGATCTCAAGCTCCAACCTGACATATGCTCCAACACCCTGTGTACCAACTACAACTAGATGGATGCTCCAACACCCTGTGTAGGCTACAACTTTTCCTAACATCACTTTTCATCCTGAAGTGTTCTTAGGCTCCAACCTAAAGGTGACTCCAATCACACGCCTTGCACCACCCTACCACCCTAATTAGTAGGTGAACCAAATTTCGCAATTTCCATACTAGATCCCCCTGTGCTTAAAATCAATATAAAGAAATTTTAATGAAGGTTATGCTACTTTGCTCGATATGCATCTCACTGTCAAGTCTTGGCAATATTAATGCTAAATATAATAATTTTACTTCAAACACTATTCACAAAGCCTACCTTTGGTCCATCCAATGTCAAATCAAACCATTACACAAACTGCATGTCAAACCGTTGTTGTACCAAAACCTTAAAAAATACATTTCTCTCTGATAAGTGAAAAATATGATCTTTATATCAGTTAGTCCTATAATGGTGAATGCCATTTTATAGCAACCACTGATGCCCTCAATATAAACACTTTAATGTTCACAAATACATATGAGTTAGAAGATGCATGGAGCAGTTTCCAAAACTAATTTTGTTGAATCGGTGTCAGAAGTTGTATCTATAAATATGTTACTAGTACTGAGACTCAGTCCTAAATGTCTTAGGTATGTTCTATGACATTCTTGTAATTGTCTCAAACTTTGCCCAAGGATTCCTACTGGCATATGTCTTGTAGTTGGCTAGATATAGAACATGCCTTTATTACCCTCAAAGTATTATTGTCATGTAAGGTCATTATTGTGTCATTAATTGTTGTACAATAAGGACAATGAAAACCCTAGCTCATCAACAAGTACTTCTTTAAAAGAAAACTTTCATAACTATCAAAACCCTAATTATTGTCATGTAGAAATTTGGTGATAGAATTGCAATTGCGTAAGAAATTTTTATCTAAATCAAGAGACACAATTCTACTCTACTGCTATGCAGAATTAAATTTACAATTTAGAACAACAATCTTAGACATGCAATAAGAAATAACACATATGCACAATATTTTTTCTAGGGGAACCCAACTGGACAAAATCCCTCAAGCCTCTTTGTATTAATCAGATAAATATAGACGTATTACAATTCCAGCTTAGTGAGCTAAACCTGCTAGTGAATAACCTATCTCTCTACTCAATGAGATGTTATGACCTAGACTTAGTCAATGTATGCCTCTAATTGAGCCCCTATTTCCTTGTGCAATTCCTAGAGAATTAGCCCCTATTTTTAAGGAATTTCCTCCAATTTATTGTGCAATTCTCAAGGTTTGATCATCTGCCTGCAAGCAACACCTGTACACTCAAACTAGTTTGCAACTACTTATTATACTTCCTTGGAATCTCCACCACAACTGGGAACTCGAATTCTTTGCATGCACTAATTATTTTAGGCTGATTGATAAGTTAACTAGATGATCATTGAGTTAGACTGTTGTTCCACTACACAACTAACATTCCACTATTTCCTCCAACTGTCAGAACTAGTTTAGCTGAATACAAATGGATATAACCAAATTAGATTACTAAAATTTAGCAATCACACATTCTTAACTAAAGTCCAAGATCTCTAACTTGAATTTACTGAGCTAACTAACTGACAAGAGCCATGTCACAAAAATTATCTGCATCCAAGTGTTTTGTTGATGTGGAAATTCGAATTTTCTCAATTTGATTGAGGGAAATCGAATTGAGAATTTCTTGTTTCACTTCTCAACATATCATGTATTCAATATATTATTATCTTCAAGGGTATGTCAATCATCTGACCAAATAGTCCCACAATTATCTTTCTCATCTAAATCACCTTACATTTTGCTTGACATGCAGCCATGTATTCTGCTTCTATCGAGCTAAATGCCACATATCTTTGCTTTCTATTGTACTAAGAAATAACTATAGAGCCAACACAAAAAATTCCACCTGATGTACTCTTTCGATCATATGGACTCCCTGCCCAATTTTCATTTGTGAAGCCACGCGACTTCATTCCCTCTATTTGTATGTACCATAAACCATACTGGGTAGTGCCTCTAAGGTACCATAAAACATGATCCATTACCTTCCAATATAATTTGGTTGGCCTAACCATAGATTGGCTCAGCTAGTTGACTGCATAGCACATATTTGATCATGTGTTCACAAGGTACATCAATGACCCCACTAACTACTGGTAAATGGTAGCATCCACCTCTTCACCTGAATTGGTGGTCTCCTTCCTCTAGTTGGTTGCTATAGGTGTCTCCATGGGCTTACAACTCTCCATGTGGAATATATGTAGTATCTCATTGACATACTTGCCTTGAGACACAAACAATTCCCCATCACCTTGCCATACTTCCAACCCAAGGAAGTAGTGCATGAGACCCATGTCCTTCATTTCAAATTCCCTTACAAGGTCATCCTTGTAAGAGCTTATTAGTTTCTCATCACATGTTAAATAATCAACATTTAAAACAATGATAAGCAATTTACCTTCTACCAAATATGATAGAGGTTCGCATGCACTTCACTTTTGGTGAACCCCAAACCTATGAGATAACTATTGATCATCGTGTACCAAGTACAGGGTGCCTATTTGAGACCGTACAAGGCTCGCATGAGTATGCACACATGATACTCCCAATCAAATGTCTCAAAACCTTCTAGTTTCTTGATGTACACCTCCTCATCAATAACACCATTTAGAAATACTATTTTTTACATCCATCTAGTGGATCTTCTGCTCCATCTGCTCAACCAGTGCAAGAATTGATCTATTGGATAAATACCTTGCTACAGGAGAAAAGTTTTCCTCGTAGTCAATTCCCTCAACTTGAGAGAATCATTTGGCAACAAATATGGCCTTATACTTCTCTATGCTTTTGTTTTTTTCATTCTTAAATTTGAAGATCCATCTCAAACCTACAACTACTTTATCTACAGGTCTTAGGACCACTTCCCAAACACTGTTATTCATGATGGATTCATATTCTTCCACCATTGCATCAACCCAAAGATGTTTCTCTACTAGTTCCTCAAAATAGGATGGCTCAATCTCTACAAGCTCAATCATTATATCCATGTAGCCATTGTACCTCTTGAGTGACCTCCTTTTCCTGTGCAAATTTGAATGATCTCCAACATTCTCCCTCACATCTTGCACAAATCTATCAGCTTCCCTGGTTCTTTTTATCCCTTCTCTAGATGGTTATGCTTGAGTGGATGTCTCCACTCTCTTTTCCTATATTTGTGGCTTCTCCACTACTTCCTTAAGCTCCTCCTTTGGAGTTAAAATCTCCTCTTCTAGTGGAATCTGAAGCTCCCTCTCAAGAGAGCATTGCATCACTTTCTCCTCATCAAACTTTATATCCCTTCACACAACTGCCATTCTAAGGGAAGGTAGGTGCACACTATAGTTGTGTGGGCTTTCAGTGTAACCCAAAAAATCTCCCAACTCTACTCTTGACTCAAGCTTCTTCCTTAAATCTTTGGAGACATGGCAATAAAAAAAGGCTCCAAAAATATGAAGTGAGACACATCCAACTTTTGTAGGTTTTAATCCTATACAGAAATTACCTGCATATGAATTCTAAAATACAGAAAATAAACAGTGCGAGAGAAGAACACATAAAACACATATACACAGAGATTTCCCCTGGATGCCAAAACTGGGACTACCAGCTTGATTTTTCATTATGTTCCTTTCAATGTTACAATACATATTTATACATGCCGAAGCATCCAATACCATGGATCGAAAAACATTGCATCCAATACCATGGATCGAAAACCATTGCGTCCAAAAACCATGTGCGAAAATCGTGCATAGAACCATAGGTGGGTCTGCCCAACCTAACATAGGGTCCAAAAGTGGGGCTATGGGTGGCCTTCAAACCCCCTGTTAACTATGTGGAAAGAATATAACACAACCCAACATTCCCCCACTTGTTGTTTTCTTTCCACAAGGGGCACAAGAGAGCTTAGTCGTTTTCCCAACCCTAAAATGCCCATTGACTCTCTACACCAAGAGAACTTCTCAGAGCTCACAAATTTTGTTAATGCATCTGCAGTATTCTTCAAAGTGTCCACCTTTACCAACAACACCTTTTTCTATTCTATCATGTCCCTCTCAAAGTGATACTAAACATCAATGTGCTTTGTGTTTGAATGATATGCAGGGTTCTTTGCCAAGAAAATTGCACTTTGGCTGTCGTAGTCTATCCTTATAGGTTCCTCTACTAACCCCATGCTTGAACACAATCTCTGCAACCAAATTGCTTCCTTGCTTGCATGAGTGGCTACCATGTATTCTGCCTCTATAGTTGATAGTGCCACTACAGATTGTTTCTTACTCATCCAATTGACTGCACCTCCAA